>JABFPI010000372.1:0-10312 GCA_022817465.1 Embidobia sp. ZL-2020 | reverse complement strand
TAATTTTAAAACTGTACTAAGCTTTGAAGAAGAATCTCAATTTCATCTCAAAATAAAAATCTGTTGAAAACATAAAAATTCACTCCGCAACACAAAAGTCATTCCGATCGGGATAAAGTACATTTCTGTATTTAATTAAATATCCTATAATATGCTTCGAAGAAGTATCTCAATTTCATCTCAGAATAAAAATTTGTTGGAAACTTTATATTCATAAAAATTCACTTCGCAAATCAAAAGTCATCCCGAACGGGATAAACATTGGGTGCATTTTTCACTGCCGCAAGAATGGAATCTTGCAAATGCGGTGCTCAACTTGAAGCATGAACGAAAATTAATGCGTTCGTAAAACAAAATATTTTGAGCAAGTATTGTGTTTTCCTTGTCAGTTCCTTAGGTTTACGTTACGTTGTCTTTGTGTTTACAATGGCGTGACTGTGGGCAGTTTGATTGTGCCTTTGTGCCAGTTCGCCATAAGATATTATCTCGAATAGTTAATTAGATTTTGTTATCTTGACGATCTTGACTGATCTTGTGCCAAAAATTCAAGATGGACCCAAGTAAGTATTTTAAATATATATAATGAAAATAAATGTTTTAATAAACAAATAATATGCTTTTTATAAGTGCGTACGTGTGTATAGTACACACAAGTAATTGTTTATAACCTTGAATGTTGGTATTTTTTGTTTGTTTCTTTGTTGTATTATTTTAGTTGTTTTTTTCCGATATAAAAGCTCGTGCTGAATTTAGGAAAAAAAAATTTTTATAATTATTCAACAATGTTTCTTTTTTACGACTATTATTATGAAGAGAATTTTTTTGTTTATTTATATATATTTACGTTTTGGACAAACATTTCTCGGCCGTTTTTAGGAAAATTATAAAAAAAATTTAAATATTAAAAATTAAATAATAATAAATAAATGAAGTTACAAAAGAATAACAAAAACTGATAAAAGAGCTTTCAAAAAAGAGGACAAAATTTTTCAAACGACAGAATAAAAACTTAAAATAACCATGCACGCTATCTACTGGTTCAAGTTGCTTACATTATGTCTGACGTAAACACTTTTTGAAAAAGTTTTTCCTCTTTTTTGAAAGTTTTTAAAAAAATTTTCTTAGTAATTATTGAAATTTTTTTTTTTTTATAAGAAGGTCGAGAAACGTTTGACCGAAACGTATAGATATTTGACTGCCGTTGATTATTGACTTATCTCTTTCTTTGACATAATGTGATTTCTATTCATTGTTACATAATATAAACAAAAATCTGTTTAAAAAATAGTCGTAAAAAAGAAACATTGTTTACATTTCATAACAAACCTCGGGATCATAACAAACCTCTTTTCCTTCCTCAAAATCTGGGAGTAAAGTACTTGCACTTATTGCAACGATAAATATCGTAAGCATCGCAGCAGGTAGTAAAAAGATCCTTTACTCCCTTGATGCATAATACATACTACATTGTTTATATTATATATTCATAACAAATCAGTGGTTCAGAGGCAATGAAAACTAACCATTCTGTTATTTAATTAAAAAAAAATTTTAAAATCCTTAACTATGTGGGCTGTTGACAAGATTTATTCAAATTTGTTTCTCTCTTATTACTATTTACAAGTAAATAATTGCTTAAAATGTGTTCATCACTCGATTCAACGAACAAATTTGAGAGATCATATTGATTTTCAAAATAATTAAAGAATCATTTCCTGAAATGTTGTAAAATGGAAGTTGTCTGGTTTTGCTTCTGAGCCACTGAATTAACCTGAAATATTATCATCAATTAATGGAACTTATAATTTCAGGTTTCGCCCAATTATTGGAGGACCAAATGAGAGCCCCAAAAATAAATTTATTTCAACAAGAAGCTGGGATTAAATTTTTGGAAGAAAATCCAATACTTTTTGCCAAAAGTTTTAACAACGTTGGAGAGATGGCTATGTATGCTGCGAAGTGGAACGAATTGGTCACAAATTTAAATACCTACTCATCCGGCACAGCAGACCGAACATTGAAACAATGGAAAAGGGTATATAATTATTTTTATTACTATAACTTGTTCGGTGCAATAAATTTTTCCATCGTAATTTTTCAACCCTCAATTCTCTATACGGGTCTGCCTGACCCAGAGCAACAAACATACTCAAATGACGTATGCTCATGTGCGACCAAGATATGAAAAAACATATGAGGCTTTGAGAGTTAATTAGATAACGCAATATTTTATATCTAACATATTTAACTGAAATTAAATAAAATTAATACATGCAGTTGATGGATGTACAATCATATTAGGAACAAAACTAATACAGTAATTAAGTAAAAAAATTGTGTGATATTAAAAAGGTGTGTCCAAACAAAAAATTATCTTGCGCCATATAAACATAACTAATTGTTTTAGTTACCATATGTACAGTTTTCAAAACGTTTTTGTTTAACTTGGACTGTATACATTTAAATCATTTTAATTTCAAGTGACATAATATTATTGAATTTATTGCATTTTCATAAATTGTCGCTGCAATGAGTACTTTCTATTTTATACAAATTTTATTTAATGTTTTAAATGCAATTTTTTTCCAGTTATGATACATTGTTATAAAATATCGTCTTAACAATTTACTTCATTTTGCAGACTATATTCGGATGGTTGCAAGGAGCTGAGAGGAAAGCAGCTCAAAACTTGGATATGAACGAGTACGAGAAAAGAGCAATGTCACTCAGTTATTTTAATCGCCAATCAAATATTGTGAAAATTGGGGAAGAACTGCAAGTACAGAACAACGCAGTAAGTTTCAATTTGCTATTATTGATTATCTTAATTTAATTTCAGTTTATAGATCACAGTCTTTTACAGCTGATAAAGTAGTGTTTTCATAAAAATTTATAGTAATTTACGGTCACCTCTTTTTCCACTTGCCCTGAGTTTTTGATACTTATTTCATACTTTGACAAGATCATCCATTGCCGAGACGGCATATAGCCTGAGAAACGGGGAAAATCCATATGATACACACCACCCCAAAATGACGGTGTATTGAGAAGTTCAAATTTGGTGCTCTTGACACATTACATATCCTGATAGCCACGCAATGTGTAAACGGTTTACATAAATCCACTTCCACATTGTGCAGACAAATTTATGTAAAATACGAAAAAAAATTGCAGAAATGTATTTTATTAAATTATTTTGTCATTGAAAAGCCATAATATTTGAACAGAATTATTTATGTTATTTAATTATTTAAAAATATTGCATCTCTGGAAACCCAGTTTGGCTGAGTACAATTATGTATAATATTAAGGAAAATTAAATAAAAATAATAAAAAACATGGATAGAAGAATAATAAAATAAGAGTAATAATGTGAATAGTAACATTTTGTGTACGAAAATTAAAAATATTTGTCAATTTTCTCAATAATTTTTGGTCAGACAAAATTTACATACATTTAACATAAACGTTATTATCAGGGTGGTAATAAGCGTCAAATCAAAACTCTTCCACACCTTCTACAATTAAAAATACACACATAATAATTAGGTTTTTCCATTTCAGCAAGCCTCGCAAAAAAGAAGTTCGCAAGAAGCGGCGGGGGACAGTCATTATGTCAATGAAAACCCAACCAAAAAAAGAGGAGCAAATGAGACGGTAACGTCTGGCGCTTATTCAAGAGGGATTGAAAATAACGAAGATCTTCGTGAACTTAAAGAAAAAAACGTGGAAGCAATTATCTCGATTAAAGAAACTTTGATAAAGATACATAATACTGTTGCCGAATTAAATGATAATATGCACGCAATGGTTGTTGCTGAACGAAAGCAAGCCGATTCTCTTGCTGAATTAAACAAGACAATGAATAATTTAAACACGAATATTCGACAATTCATAGATTTCGCTCTGACCATACCTACATTGTAAACCTTGGGAGCAAAAGATGCGTAGATTAAAGTACTTTATATTTGGATAACAGCTGGCAAGACTACGCGATGTTTATAGACAATTTAAATTTATGTGTTCTTTCATATTATCCTATTTCGTATGCAATTTGTATGAACAGTTTGTTTTCAATTTTGTTACATATTTTATATGTAAATTTTCTATTGACAGTATGTTTACGTTTTAAAGAGTCCCTGCTGAATAACTGTGCTCGTAGCTGTGTTTCGTGAATTGAACAATTTTTACCCAATTTTAAATTTACTTTACAATTCATACAAAAAATAATTTACTAATTTATTAACTTCACTAATTTATTAATAATTATTAAAAAGTATCGTGAAATTAAATTCATCACATATGGTGGAAACATTATAAAAATTTTGAAATGAACAATTGTAAACATCCAAATTAAATTGTAAAATAAAAACTTTTGACAATGTACATTATAAAATTGGAGAATCTAAAAAAATTTTTAAATTTCAATTTTTTATTAAAAAATCAATTAATTATTCAATGAAAAATTCTTCAACTCAAAATTCTGAAATTTTTAATTCATTACTTCATTAATTTAACAACTGAGAAATTAAGAATTTCTATTTGCAAATTTCAAAATGTTTTATCACTGCTTTTTTTGTTTTTAAAATTTGTTGTTTAATATTTCAAAACTGCTTACTCTTTATTTTAACGTTGCAGCATCTTTTATTTCATCATTATTTCGCTTTGAATTTCTGCATTTTGAAAATGTGTCTCCCACGTGGTGGATTCATTTCACAATATCTACTCTCTTGTCACTTTTGATTACCTTAAAGAAATGCTTAATAATATTGTGAATTGTAAAATATATGAATTCAAACATTGTTAAAACATTTGTTCGTCTAACAAAAGAATGTGTAAAAATTGATCAATTCTCAATGAGGATGCGTTATTAATTTTGTTCAAAGTAGCCGAGGTAGTGAAAAAAGTAATACTTTATTTTAGAAAATAAGAAAGCATTGTAATTATGATCGATTTTATTAAAGAAATTAATTATTTTTCCACATTTTATCATATATTTTATTGTTTCCCCGTTACAGATATGTTATAATTTTCCACGTTTGAAAGGTGACGCTTCTTCTTGATAAAAGTTTATCCAATTTATTTTTATTTATAGCCAACCATTGGAAAACAAAATTTATAAAATAAAATAATGATCATAGTAATCAGAGCTTTAAAGTGTTGCACGTTGAATGGACAATTTCCTCAAGATGATCATTTATCAATTGTTAATATGTCAGTGTTCCCCCCTCCTTGGAACTTCCTATCTTCTTGGAATCTATCGAATCTATATTCTTTTGCATTCTTGTTAACCCTTTAGCTACCAATAATTATGCCCATTGTTACATTTTTAATGGCATCCCCAGCAGCCCAAATCCGATTTGATCCGATTAGTTTCTGCTCAGTTACAATTGAAAATTTAAATTTGCAAATTTGGATTGTGTCCGCATCTTCAACTAACTAAATTATAAATTGTAAAAACCTTATTTCAAATTGTAATATAGATCAATGGTAAAATTTTTAATTGGAAAGAAATGATTTAATTTTTTAATGTATAAAGAAAAATTATGTGTATGTTATTATAAATTTGTAAACAATTAGCGTGGGACATATTTACAATTTAATTTCTTTCAAATCGGATGAAATCGGATTCGGGTTGCTGGGTCATTCAAATATATTTCGGTGTAAACATGTGTGTGAATTTGACTGAATATGGCACTTAAATTGCAGAACCAATAAGCGCACCGCAAAGCATACATTTAAACGGATTTGATATTACATTTTAAAATTAGTGAACGTAGCAACCTGTTGTAAACAGTATTTTATATCACTAGGGCCAATACATCACTAGTGAAGAAAGTGCTCATTTTCCACGCGAGTGACGAAGTCACGGTAATTTTTAGTAAAAAATGACGGATATTAAAGTTTTTGTTATTTCCGCATACAAAACGAATTTAAAATCATGCTTTTTTGTCTGAGGGTGTTTCACATACATATTAATGAATTTTCATTACAAAATTATCAAATAAATTTAAAACAATTGAAAAGTGGAAAAATAGTTTCATCCGAGGGCGCCAGTATCGATTTTAATCGCAAATACATAAAAAGTGTTAAACGTCTATTTTTATACAAGTGACATCTGCAGAAAATTTCCAATTATTTCAAATTATTCTGTTCGGCAGTTAGTTGTAATTTAAACTATTCATAAGAGAACAATAAAAATTATTCATTACTGTTATTTGCAGAAGTCTTAAAACATGAGCAAAGTTGAAACGGTAAGAATAATAATATACATTTCGTATACAATAATATTATTTAACGCTGTATGGGTTAAACAATAAACCGTTAAATTTTGTTTTTACTTCAAATAAATTTTACTCATACTTTTCTATCGAAAATATATAGGTATAAGGATCTAACATAAGATCTCGTGTTAGTTCTAACGATCGCATTTTGCATGGAGATCTAATATGATATCTAACATGAGATCTAATGTATAGATGCATTTTTTTGTTGCAAAATTGTACATGAGATTTGATAGAATTAATGTGATATATAATATCCAATATGTTGTCAATTCTAACAAGATATATTATCAAATGTGCTGTATAAGGTTATATATTATAGTAGATCCCATATTTATTTTCAATCTTACAAATGTCATTTGTGCGTGAGATTTCATGTTACATCTAATGTTTTGCATTTTCGTATGTCAGATCTAATATTAGAATCAATGTTAAATGTAGTGCTAAATTTCGTTTAAAAAATTTAATTATATTACATTATAATCTAATATTACATATTTTCTTATGTTTGATCTAATGTGAAATTTAATGATTTATGCAATTTTACAATATTTCTCATGTTAGATCCCATATCAGATTTGACGTTGGATGTCATGCGAAATGCATTTGTCAGTTCTAACATAAGACCTAAGATTAGATCTATTATGTATTTTTATTTTTATTGGGTTTTTAAGGAAGTAGTTATCTTATTGTATAATGTTTAATTTGTTCCTTACTTTACACGATACCCACGTGGAATTAAATAATTGACTGTTTGATTTTGATAAAATAACCATTTTTATGTGAATTAGAATGAATTATTTTTGCAAACAACCGAATTTTTACATATCTACTATGATTTATATACTTATTACTTAATTATATTCATTGTTCGGATATACATCAGTGAAATAAAATTATTTATGATTTATGTATTTCAGCTGATTAAGGAAATAATATAAATCTAAGACAATTGATGAGCAGAATACAGATAAGAATACATTATGGATTTAACGAACGTCGTTTTAGATTTTTTTATGGATGCTGATGTTGAAGACGATTTTTCTCTTGATTTTTTTCTACAATTATACAATTATAGAGAAACACATAACAAAATACTAGATTATTTTGAAAAAGTTGTCCCAATTTACTCTCCTTCTGGTAAGTGTTTTGTTTAACAATTTTTTGAATACAGTAGGTCTTGTGTTAGATCCACCTTTATAAGATCCATATTTCAAAAAATGGTGTTGCGTAAATTTACTACTAATAAAATTTGTATTTCTTCTCGACAAATTTACTTTATATGCAATTTAACAGAGAATAATATACAATGGTACAATTTTTATTGGTCTAAACAAGCATAAACGAGTTGACCTGAGTTAGATGCACAGCCCCGAATCGTGGATTCAACACAGGTCCTACTGTATCAATAAAAAATTATATAATTTTTATTTTAACAATCATATTTCGATTTAGATTTTAAAAATCATTTCCGATTGTCGGAGACATCATTTGAGGTTTTGGTGCAACGATATGGTCAGGAATTATTTTCTGAACATCCAGGTCAAGATCCTATAACACCCGATAAGCAAATTGCTATCATGTTGTGGACTTTGGGGAATCAAGAATCATATAGGTAGTTAATTTTACCACTTTTAAATCTAAAGACTTTGTAGTCAAAATTATGAAGGTTTTTAGAATTAAACAAACAGTGAACACAAAATATGATTATAAATTATTAATAAAAATTAACTCTAATTTTATTGAATAGTGCTTAAGTATTACCTCACAAAACTGCTAAAACAATGCTAAAACAACGTTTAATTCAAAACTGGAAACCAATGCTTTTATATATCTATGGCAGTATGGAAAAACCAGTTAATTAGTTAACTGATTTTTTCTAAACAGTAAAATGTAAGACGAAAAAGTCATTACTGGGTATGAAAAAGCTAACAAAATCAGTTATTAAAATTACTGTTATTGGAACACTATTCATTATATACGTTTAAAATATCCCTGCAGAAAGTAAATATGTAAAAATTAAGGCTATTTCATACTTACGTCAAATTTGTCAAAAATCGAGTTAACTGGTTTTTTCATACTGCCAGTTTTCCATAAACCATAAGGCAAAAATCCAGCAATTATTAAGACACAGCTGAGGACAAATATTGGGCGATTCGTGTTTTAATGGTCATTGGTAAACCTCATTTAAGAGATACGCTGTTAATTATTTAGTGACAATGCTATAAATTGTATGCTTTTAATTTTGCAGTAGAACTTGACCGAAAATTAAATAAGTATTTAACTAAGAATCCTCTGATTTTTTTCCGAGTATGCTTTATCTCACGATAAAAATTCACTTGTCAATAATTGTACGTTTATTTTTTTTGGTACATAAGGTAAATGTCCCTATTTGTATATATGACCCTACTTGTACAAATTTATAACGACATTTAGAAAAATAAGATTACCTGAGCTATGTTTAACATACAATCAAAACGATAATATATTTTAATGAGTTTTGCTTTATATAAATGAGCTACTTAACGTA
Organism: Embidobia sp. ZL-2020; assembly: GCA_022817465.1. NCBI lineage: Eukaryota > Metazoa > Arthropoda > Insecta > Hymenoptera > Scelionidae > Embidobia > Embidobia sp. ZL-2020. Next base: position 1,498 of record JABFPI010000372.1, on the reverse strand, counting down.
AATATCAATAATTATTATACAAAACAAAATATCTACTAATTGGGACATGTCGTCTGCTTAAATTTCTACAAATTGGGTCATTTACCTCAGTATATTATAATAAATTAAATATTTTATAGGGGAATCGGCGATAGATTCGGGATTGCCAAATCAACAGCATGGAATTGCGTCAGAAGAGTATCAACAATCTTGTGTAATGATGTTCAACAATACATAAAATGGCCAACGCAAGAAAATATCATACATAATGCGGAATTATTTAAACAAATTGCGCGATTTCCAGGAGTAATAGGGTGTGTAGATGGTTGCGAGATACCAATAATTGCTCCCACCAATGACCCCCAGAGTTATTACAATAGAAAATCTTTCTATTCGATAACATTACAAGGCACCTGTGACATGAACTTACGGTTTATCGATACATTTATAGGATGTTGTGGTAGCACACATGATGCGCGTATATGGCATTTAAGCGATTTGAGTAAAGAAATCGAACAAAATAGAAATACATATATTCCTGATATTAACTATCATATTTTAGGCGACAGTGCTTATGCCTTAAAGGATTATCTAATTACTCCTTACAGGGATAATGGTCATCTCACTGAAGTTCAAACATATTTCAATGTTAAGCATGCGAAAACGAGATGCGCAATTGAACGGGCTTTTGGTTTATTGAAATGCAGATGGCGAAGACTAAAATATCTTCTCATGTATGATTTGGAGAGTATTCCTCTCATTGTACAAACTTGCTGTATTTTGCACAATATCTGTATTGGTTTAGAAGATGAATTGAATGATGATTTTGATGATGAAAACAGTAACGATAATAACATGAATTTGGGTGGTAATCTGTATGAGCCAAACGAAATCATTGTCAGAGCCAAAAAAGATCAAATTGCTCACATGTTGTATGAGCAGCGTTAAAAAGACATATAAGCGAGCTTGTTGTAATCCACAAGCATTAACTGATTTCTTGGAATTTGTTTCTTTATTAGATTTTTCAAGTCAGCATTTATAGCGTGGAAAATACAGCTTTTGATTACTTCTTATTTTTTGGAAAATATCGTACTCGTGTAATTACATACACTCGCTTTCGGCTCGCGCTGTCATTTCTACACTCATTAACTAGTATATTTTCTCTTCGGGAATGAGAAAAATATTCCCGGCCCGAAACTGTCCGATAAAACTATCACCAACCTCGTTCTCGGTAAATACCCACTGAACAGTGAAAAAAGTGATAAAATGTTTTTAACAAAGTCAAAATTCCACTAAATTGTTATTGCATCGAAATATGCTACAACGAATAAAAAAAATGTTTATGTGTCATTTATGTTCATTGAGATGTTTATGCAAAAAGCTTACACTTGTATAAGTAAATATTAATAAAACGCATTACTTAGAAAACTTGCTACATTTATTAATAATTATTTTATATGTAAAACTTATTACATTACTTTCTGCTTAAATAAAAATATGTTCAATACAATCTATTATA
>JABFPI010000371.1:0-10314 GCA_022817465.1 Embidobia sp. ZL-2020 | reverse complement strand
GTTTATAAACTGGATGATGTGGAAGACAAAGCACCTGGTTGGAACAGTCCTGTTGTAATTCTATTCGCGACATAGGCCCACTATCCTCATAGTCGCGCATAAACGAAACGTACATCTCTCGTTCTCCGGGTTTCGTATCAAGACGTTTTTCAATTGCTCTCAACAATAAGTCTGCTCGAGCACGTGAGTTACCCACACTCTGCGGACATTTGTTTTTGAATGGAATCCGAACTATAAACCTACCGTCGGGAGACCGAGAGACAGTATCAATAAAATATTTTTCACATTGGGCATCTTCCTCAGAGGGCGCTGCTTTATGTGGAATTTCTTCCAATTTCCAAAATTTCTCCATGGTGCGATCGAAGGAAGAAATGGCCTCTGAAAAATGTGAGTGAATCACAACCGTGGGAGATGCACTTGACTTGCTTGTGCGACCTGACAAGATCCATCCAAAAATCGTGTGTTGTGCTACCGGTTGCCCAACCACACCCTTGCGGATGCCATCAAGTAAAGCATACGCATATAAATCGGCACCTAAAATCATGTGCACTGTTGCAAGGGATTAGGGGGCCGGGTCTGCCAATTGCAGGTCCTCAAGATACGGCCATTAGGTTATAGAGCATTTAAATTTTGGAACATAAGAGGTTAAGGACGGGACGATCAAAGCATCCGTGGACAATGCAGGACCCTGTTCATCAATTGGTTCAATAGTAAGAGGAGCCACTCTCGACACTCTTCCCTGCGAAGCATTCATGACGCCGGTGAGAGTTGCGGTTACTGGAAAGGTATAACAGTTAAGTAAATCAATAAGAGCGCTTATCACCAATGTATGGGTTGACCCTTGATCGAGTAACATTCGAATTTTAACCTTTTTGAATCCTAATACCAACACCCAAGCCGTTGCCAAGATCACATGAGCTGGTTTCATACTTGCTGTAAAATGTGTTGGTACATTATCAAATGTATTTGATGACTTAGAAGTTACATCAATCAAATGAGTAATCGGAGCAGTTGGCTTGGTTGTTTGATTTCCGGAAGTTTCCGCTTGCGCTGTATGGAGCATTGAATGATGACGTTTGTGACAATAATGGCAATTATGCACTCTTGCACATTTTGTTCGCATGACCGGGGTTTAAACAATTGGTACACAATGCATGTTTTTTAACTAAATCGTACCTCTGATCCTTCGGAGTTCGTACAAATTTAGGGCAATTATAAATCAAATGATTTTCTTTACACAAAAAAACAAACTTTGTTCACCGAGGGTTGCGAAAAATGAATCTGTGATTTAATGGGCATTGGTCTAGTTGGTTTAACTGAGGCGAGTTGATTCAGTGCAGTGCGTGGGGGAATTTTACAGGCTGTATTTAAGGATTCAAGTCCATGAACCCGCTCAAACATAAAGGACCGAACCGAGTCCATTGTGGGATAATCATCAGTACCTTGATGTTTAAGCTCCCATGCTTTGCGTGTAGTCTTATCAAGTCGAGACTCCAACATATATCCCAATAAATCATCCCAAGTTTCAACAGGACGTTTCAAATTCACCAAGGCTTGAGTCGACTCGTCGAAAGCATCGAGAAGTCTTCTCAAGGCACTGGCAGATTCATTAGTTAATGTTGGCGCTGAAAATAAAATATCCAATTCCGCTTGAATTATTCTACGCTTATTAGAATATCTAGATTTCAACACTGAGAAAAGTAATTGATGAAATTACCATAATACCTACAAAATATGGACTATTTGTAATTTCTGATTATATTTCCTATACACGATTAAATTATGTTAATAGTGTTAGTAAAAAAATACAATACAACTTTGCTAAAATTGCATTGATAAACGCGAAATATCATATATTCCATTTATTCGAAGATTTATTTTGAATTAAACAATACGAACTAATGAAATTTACCTGTATAGTTATTTAAATGTACTATAATGAATATATAAATTTCTTATACGTGTGAATTAATTTTCATTTACTACATAGTATGGTACTTTTGCCACATAAGTAAACAAATTTTTATCATTTTATCTCCGTCAACATGCGTAACCTAATCCGTCGTCCGGTGCAGTGCTGCCAGTGACGTAGAGTGGCGCGACGTTCCATGCTCTTCCCTTTCGCTCGCTTACCGACAGGACATCGCGCCGCGCTACTTCACTGGCAGCACTGATCCGGCGCATGCGCGACTCCACGTCTGTGGCGTTAGCGCGGTCCCCACAATTGATAGAAAGAAACAGAAAAACAACAAGAAGAAGATTCAAGAAGATCGAATTGTTGCGCTGATAATTTAAGTGTACTTGTGTTTACATTGACTGCGATAAAATAAGACTGGAGATTTGTCGTTCTGAGTAAAATACAAAGCAGTGAATGCGACAAATTTTTGTACTGACAGTAAGTATTTATTTGCTGTAATAAGAGCTTGAATTTGAACATTATGTTTTGTTTATTTGACACATTACAAAAAAATGTTCTATAGTTTATGACTCAAACTAAATATTTGAAATGGTTTCAACATGTATTTCAATTATATTTAAAATTATTAATTCAATTTATAAATTCTTCTATTTATTTACAAAGCAAAATGTAAACTTACGTATAAACTTAATTATTCTTAAACAAAATTATGATAACACTAAAACAATAACAATATTTAAAAGATTTTTTCACAATGAATACTTTCTCATTCTGTTACAATTATAATTTTTTTTTGTTATATATATTAACTTGTTCTAAATTTTCCTATAAAAAATGTGTTGCAGTTAAATATAGTTTAAAATGTCCAACATCTGTGACGCAAACATGTCGGAGGTAAATAATTTTTCAGAACAAAACGTAATGAAATTATATTAAAAATTTTTTTGTTTAATAAATAAATGTGCTTGTAGGATGGAGGCGATGTAACTGTTATGGTTGTAGACGCAAATGGTGAAATTCAGCACACAAATGTTTCACACCTGAATGTATGTTACATTTTAGAAAAATGCTTTTAATTCATTAATTAATTATTAATTATTTTTAATTTATTTATTTAATTTATTTATTTGATTAATCTGAACATTTTATTTTATTAAAAATCAAATGTTAGTTTCAGGAATTGGAATACCAAGCAGCTGACTTATCAACTAGTGACAGTACGGAAACAACGGTAATTTTTAAATGTTATGTGAAATACAAGTTTTGTACTGCTCTATTTAATAGTAAGCATTTTTCATTATGTAAACTATTTTTACAGAACTTACAGGAATACTTGGAAAACGATGCCGAAGGAAAATCTATTTTAATGTTTTTTAAGACAAACAATTGTTTAACAAAAAAAACAAGGTCTCGATTAGTGCGACTAATTATAAAAAGGGAAAAAGACGCAGCTTTGATAAACGTACCACCAGGAACGCAAATTGATAAGTTCATGTATTAAGCTTTCTCAATATTATTTTTCTACTTAAATACAATACCCGTATAAAAGGGATTAACTAAAATTATAATATTTTTTAGTATATCCACTGCACGGTTTAAAGTACTGTCTAAGGAAATAGAAAAGTTATTTCCAGGAGAATGTGCCCTGGTCTATTATTCTCCATTCTTAAGTACAAATTCAATTCGAAATCAAACTGCAGGGATGTTATGGGACCACTATAACTATACCAAGGACAAGCTTCGCAAAGATGGTGTTTTAGCTGCACTGCGTCCAAATGTTAGTGATAATGTTCCTGCTGTAGAATTTGGTAAGAATATAATTTTATTTCAATTATATTTTTTTAGATATATTAAATTATTTTTAATTTATTATTAAAAATGAATATAATGAATATTATGAAATATCATAAAATATAATAATTATGTATAATTATATACTTCAAATTAAAAACTTTAACTAACAAAATTATGATTTCTTGATGGCCATAGTATAGATTCGTAATAGAGAAAACGAGGTCTTGAAATTTGCGACCGATTTGTATTTTTTAGCAAGAGAGATCGCTTACCACCCTCGGGTGGTGCAGTTCTGGTCGCCAAAACTGTAGCCATGTTTGCCATAAAACCATAAAGTAAAAACGACAGCAGTTTTCATGTGTTATATAATTATACAATATATAAATATGCATCAATAATAAATATCGAAAATAATTTACGTCGTATTAAATAAATAATATAATTTGTTTTTGAAATTAAAAAAATTAGAAATTATACTCATATAAACAAGAAATTATAAATATTATATAATAATTATTAATATTTAAATTTAATTTCTAGACAACGCTGATGAAAACATTATCTGGTTACGTAATCACGTAGAACCAAAAGAAGAGCTCCAATCCAGGTGGAAAAAAACCTTTTTGCAAAGGTACCGTACCTTAACCGTTAACAACATACAAGTAAATGAGTACTTTGATGCTTATTTGGGACTTCGTTGCCGAGAAGGGAAACTGCTGGTAAATTATTATAACAGAATTTATATTTATTGATTAAATTTTTTATTTGAAACTTAGATATACATACGTTGTTGTATTATGTTACAGTTACTTCAGGATTTTCAATCTTTGCATGAACAGAAAGCGAATTTGTTGTACCAAAAATGGCCAATTATAAAAGATGTTTTAATGGAGGAATTAAAACAGAAAGATATTAAAAACGACTTCGATAGATCTTTGAAGCTTGCAGTGCAATGTTTAGACGAAGGTAGTATTTTTATTCGCAAAAAGTAATTTAAATATTTTAATTTGAATGATATCAATATTTGACTGATATATTTATATTGACTGATTATCAATATATTTTTTATAATGCATTAATTAAAACAAAGAGACCATTTTAAAAATTAAATTAAATATAATTATTTTCAGTTAAATATTATAACAATAATGTAACAACAAATATAGTTAAAATATAAATCCAATAATTAAAATCAAATTGTTGTGTACAACTGTTCTAAATACAATTGTAAATATTTATATGGTATAGTTACAATATTATATTATATTACAAGTTGTTAAATAAATAATGCGAGTTCTTAATTTTATGTATTTTAGAAAAACAGAACGCAGTATTGTTACACTTATTGCCCTATTTGGTGGAGCCATTAAGGGATAATCAAAAAAGAAAACGACAATCTGATTCATCCGAAGGCATTGTTAATCCCGTAACTGAAAAACGAAACAAGACTACTATACAAGAGAGGCGTGATGCTTTTATATTGACTGTTGAGGTTTCTGAAGTTTTAGACGTTTTTAAAATTACCAATCATAGTATATATAATATTGATTTTAAGTTTAATTGAGTTCTTGTTCTTTATGGCTACAAATGTAATATGATATTGAATCTCCTTATTCAAATAATTCAAACTTTTATTAATATTTTGATAATTTTTAGCTTGCATCTGATATAGAGGAGGTGATTTCAAGGACGAAGGACAATCTGCGCGCTAAGGGGTTGACTTTTCAGCCAACGATACTTTGTGTTGGACGTCCAACGGAAAATTTCCAGACTTTTGTGTTCATCAACGAAATTCACTACGACACAGAGTCAATCATTGCGGCGTTAGATTTAGCATTCAAAATATATTTTGTTCTAGATTGTAGTTATTCTAAACAAGCTCAAGCTTTGTGGATATTTATTCAAAGAGCTGCTTACGAGATTTTAAACCAAACTGATCGATTAAATGTATCATTAAGAGTTCTGATAGGTAAAGTCGATGCTAAGATTAAAAATCATAACAATTGTTAGTCATTATATCATGAAAGCTTTGAAATAACGTATTCCATTTATTTATTATTTGATATTTATCTTCTTAAACTTAAGATATTGAGATTATAATAGAAATCAACATTTTATAAAAATGGCTTCTTGCTTTGCATGTGGCTCAGTGTTTGATGATAATAAGTTTCTCATACGTCATATTAAGTTAGTTCATGAACATTTTAACAGTTTTAACTGCGTTGAACATACCTGTCAGAAATCTTTTTCGTCATTGGACTCATTTATTAAACATAGACATCGTCAACACTGTACAAAAATCGTACATAGTAAACCTGCCATTAATATAGAGACGAATGTAGAAGCAGATAATTTTAATGAAGATTTTATTGAAGATTTGGATCCATCATATAAGCATGAGGTAAATAGTGAATGTGAGTCCAGTGATTCAGATGAGTACGAGTCTGATAAAGAGTCGGTGTTTGAGTTTAAAGAAAAAATGAATGTGCAAAAAGAAAAAGAGAAACAAGTTCTACATGATCATATTTCGTACTTTATTGCTAATCTGTATAAATATCCAGATATATCGAGAAAAAGGGTGAATGATATTATTAAAGATGTATCAATTCTGGTCGAAAAAACAATTGATGTTGTAGGGATAAAAGTTGAAGAAAAATTGAAAGACTTGGGTTATAACGACAAAGATACTTTGGAAGTAATGAATGTAGTTAAACAATTCCGTAAGCCGCTCAATGATTTAACAACCGAATATAAACGATTTCAACATTTTAAAAAATGTAATAATTTTATTATGCCTGAATCTTATTCAATAGGTGAAAGAGATGAGAGTAAATCAAAAAACGGTGATAGTACATTAAAACAAATAAGATTAACAGCTCAGTTTATTCCGATTCGACAAGTTTTAAAGTGTTTTTTTGAAGTTCCGGGTGTTTTTGAGAAAACTATTAATTACATGAATAGACTGAATTCTTGTAATAAAGTAATTGCAAATTTTATACAAAGCTCATTGTGGAGGGATAAAATTAAAAGTTATGTTGGCCAAATCGTTCTACCGATATTTTTGTACTACGACGATTACGAAGTTAATAATCCGCTCGGTAGTCATAGAGGTATATCGAAATGTGGAGCTGTGTATATAAGCATTCCATGTTTGCCTATAGAAGTCAGCTCAAAAGTTAAAAGTATATTCCTCTTTGCCTTATTCAATACATTAGACCGTAAAGCTTGTAAAAATCATGTAATTTTTAGTAAAATTATTGACGAATTAAAATTTTTACAAAGCGAAGGAGTTTCTATAACAACTTCCAAAGATACATTCCAAGTTTATTTTGTCCTGGGCTTGATTTTAGGTGACAACTTGGGTTTACATGAAATCTTAGGTTTTGTTACAAGTTTTAATTCGTCAATTTTTTGTAGATTCTGCTTATTAAATAGAAAAGATATTGAAACTGCGTTTAATGAGTCCGATTGTCAACTACGTACGATTGAAAATTATGAGAATTCTGCGCAATCAGAAAATTCTGTTACTGACGGTATTGTCGAATATTGTGTTTTTAACGAAATTCCTGGATTTCATGTTACGCAAAATTTCATGGTTGATCCAATGCATGATCTGGCTGAAGGAATATGCAGATATGATATTGCTCATATTTTGTACATTTTTATTTATAAAAAAAAATTTTTTACTTTGTATCATTTAAATTGTAGATTACGAGGTTTGAATTACGGTTGCAATGGCAATATCAACAAACCGTCTGAAATTTTAGAACATCAAGTAAAGAAAAAATGCATCATTATGTCTGCGTCCGAAATGTTATCATTAGTAGAAAATTTAAATTTTGCTGTTGCAGATTTAGTGCCAGAATATGATATTCATTATGAAATATTTTTGACGTTACAGAAATTAATTAGGATAATTTTTAGCCAAGTTGTTACTGCTCAAAGTCCTTCTTTATTAAAATGTATTGTGACAGATTATTTACAATTATTAGTTGATAATGGCATTCCGTTAAAGCCTAAACATCATACATTAGTGCATTACGAAAAAATTATGAGAGAAGTTGGACCATTAAGCAAACTATCAACCATGAGATTCGAAAGTAAACATGCAGAATCCAAACGTCAAGCTCGTACAGCAATTACACGTGTCAATGTATGTAAAACTATTGCTATAAAGCATCAATTGCATCAGTATTATATGTTCCGTTATGAAAATTACTTCGATTCTTCGACTATGTTTGGACCGTCTAAAGATATATGTATAAAAGACTTAGATAATTCTGAATATTTTATTAATAATCTTCCTGATTATATCATTACTTCCACGAAAGTGACTAAATGGCTCGATTTTAATAGTAAAAAAATTAAAAGGAAAAGTGTTATTATAATTGCTGAGGAGTTAGGCGTTAAGTTACATTTAGTTGAATTTATAATTATAAATAATATAAATAATGTTATACTTGTTTGTAAGCAGCTCAATGATTGTTACTTAAATGAGCACACCCGCGCTTATAAAATATATGATTTGAATGCTTTTTCGTGGACCATTTTAACAAAAGAAGATTTAAATACTGCTACTGTTTCCTATATAAACAAATTAAAAGACGGTTTCTATTATATTGCTGATGTTTGTTAATTAATAAAAAATTATTTAAGATCTTTTGTGTTATTTTATTGAATTTAGTAATATGTTAAGATTTTTATTTTCGAAAAATACTAATTAAAATAATTTCTGAATTTTATATTTTCTAAATCAGATTAAATTAACTTCTAAAAAAAGATAAAGAATATTATTGTTACATTTATTATTAATGATGCAATTTATAAAAATTAATAATGATATTACACGGGGTTAAGTGTAAAAATCTTGATGTTTATGTAAAATAATTATTTTGTTATTAAATAATTTATATTTTAATTGATAATCATACATTTTTCAATATATGTAAATAAAATAAAAAATATTTTATATCATCCGAACATTATATTACTCCCAACATTATGTTACATATAAAATCACAGGTAATTTTTTTCTATTCATACAATAATGTATATTAAGATTTTTTAATATTATTAAAAATATAATTTGGTAACTAAATTACTGTAGATTATACACACTAATTTATTTACTAGTTTTCGTTTAAAAATATGTTTAAATTTAATACGCAATAATTTTTTTATAATTGAACACACGTTTCTCACAAGCGCTCAGTTTACACAGCTTCGTATTTATAAGGCTGATTGATACAGTAAAGTTATATGTATTGTGTGTTGCGATCTTTGATATAATTGCGGTTCCTTGCGTTAGATGTCAGTGCGTTTTTAGATTATATTTCATTGCGATCTACTTTACCGACTATGTGTTCACGTTTATTCATACATGTCATTTATATAACTCTTATGTGTCCTCTTTCACATTAAATTCCAGTGTTTCAGTGTCCTTGTTACCAATAAATTTATATTCCAATTACAAATTAAAGTCATGAATTACGGGCATCTATTAATGACTTATTTTTTCAATGTTTTCCATTAGCATTATCAGATAATTTTATAAATATTGTACAAAGATTTTTTGAATATTTAGTCATTTCATTTACTACATCAGTATGGTAAATTTTATACTATACATATTTTAGAATTGCCAAGATAATTTTTTAAAAAGATGTATGTATATTGTCAACATCACAGTATATTCTGTAAATTTTAGACATTTTCATTTTTTACCATACTATCTTACAAATTATTAAATTTTTGTCCAATAGTCCTAAAACTGTAGATAATATGGTAAAAACCTTACGACAATACAGTAACTTTTGAAAGTTTATTTTTCTCAGTGTAGTTTCTACTAGTACTTCCACATAAAATTGTTTATATTAGTTTCTATGCGGTTTTTGTTCATTTTTATATATAGATCTGTGTGTATATATTAGTTTCTGATAGTTTTTTAACAGAGTTGTTAGTATCAAATAAAATGTACTTAAAACTGTAAAAGTAGGTAGATAAAAAAAGATAAGGTAGTAGCTAATTGAGTGCAATAAACTTATGATTATGAAAATCTTAAAATAAAAACAATATAAAAACTTATATTGTAACTTATGTTTTATCATCTTTTACATATTTTAGATTTAATATAATCTTCGTGATTTTTAAGCAAACTATAATGCAAGAAATTAACAAAAAAATATATATAATTTTATTGCAAAAATAAAAATATTCAATTTTTTCGTATATATTTTTATATTGCATATAATAAAAACAATTTAACACGTTATTCAAAATATATTCATCTTTGCCATCTGTACAACAAATTTATTTTAAATAATATATTCAGATTTAAGAAAGTAAACAATTAAAATATTATTTAAGAAATTAAATTAAATAGAAGAAAATTAATAACATTTGAAATACCAAAATTTTTCTTCATATATTAACATATCTTATAAACAAAACTTTTCATAAATATAATTAAAATCTTACTTTTTTCGAATTTAAAACCGACGTTAATTGGACACTAATCTTTGTTATAAAAATACAAAAAGTGAATAAAATTATAAATTAAAAATAACGTTTCAACCACTCTGGTATTGTGGTCCTCTTCAGAT
>JABFPI010000370.1:0-10322 GCA_022817465.1 Embidobia sp. ZL-2020 | reverse complement strand
TAATATTATAATACTAATTAAAAAAACATACAAATAAATATTATATTAAACATTGAACAGAAAAACAAATTAATGACAAAAATATAAAATAATGACAAAAAATTTTAAATAGATAGCATTACAAATAATAACTAATGGACCAACTGCTATGTTGTTGATAGTGCTGGATAGCTTAGTAACTCTGTGTAACACGGGCAAAGCCGGCGCGTGAGTAATTTGAGTAATTTTAAGTTAATAACTCATGCAAATAGTTAGTAACTCTTGCAATGAGTTACAAAGAGTTGAGAGTGGACTACTCCTTGAAATTTTATTAGTATTAAAGTGTCATAATTTTATGTAAAAGTATTATAATTTTGTTTCATGCATTGCTTCAACTCAAATTTCGTTCTAATAACTTTATTTATAAAATGATTGTTAATAAAATTACTTTGTTTTGTGTCAAAAACATTTTCATTATGTAGAAGTAACATTATATTAATTGATTAGATGCATTTCTGTTTAATTCAATGCAAATTTTGTCAAAAAATATGCTGTTTTTGGTTAAAATAAGCAATTTTTCACATTAAAGTAAAGAAATCACTATTTTATCATGTCAAAAATTTCAATTTTTGGTATTCAGCAGTTGTGAAATTCATAAAAAACGTTAATTTAAATTAAAAATGTCCAATAATAAACAGTTTTTGCATAAAATAAAAGTCAATTATTACTTGATATTAATTTTTTTTAATTTTTTGATTTTTTTATCAACTTACACCCAAGCATTATTATTAATAAAAACTGTTTAATATTTGCGAAAAATATAAGATATATTGAATACAAGAAAATGTTAAAACATGTAATAAAATATAAATTTTGAACTTTAAACGGAACAATAACGAAAACCTTCAGTTAAATGAGACGCATATTACAGATAAAAAGTTTGTTTTGGTTCCAGAATTGTTTTGAACGCTTTCCAGTGAAGTTATTTAGTCGTTTTCTACATTTCAGCACATGCAATATGTTGTAATTTATATTTACTTCTCCACTAAGTTATACATTTTCAACAAATATAAAATATGTATGATTAGATATAATAATTAAATTTTTGTTGTTTCGAAATTTATTATAAAAATATCGTATATTAGTTTTCAATAATATATTCTTTGTGTATATGAAATAATGCCAAAAAGAAAATCAGTCAATGATGAAGGAATCATTTTAGAGGTAATTAAAAAATTTTGCATTTAATAATATAATCAAATTATTTAATGCGATTATGTCGTTTTAATTATTAATTTATAAGAATATGTATATTTTAAATAAATACCTAGAATTTAAATATTTTATCATTACACGTAATACTTCATAAATAAATTAATTAAATAAAAATATAAATGTAAATAAAAATAAAGATATATCATGGTCGTGTTATATTATCAATATAACAAATATAAAATATTATTTTAATGCCATAGGAATCCACATCGCCTTCAATAAGTAAAAAAAGACGTCGTCGCGTAAGTGATGTGATTGACAGTCAAGGTGTGGATTCAATAGTTAATTTAGAATCACCACGACGTCTTAAAGAAAAACACAAGGAGATAGTAAGTTTAATATTACAATTTATATTTTGTTCATGACAAATTCAATATCAGACAAAACAATCATATTGAAAAGTCAATGTAAATGAGGCAGAAACGCACATCAAACGTGAACATTACTGGATTATAAGTAAATGATATATATGCATTTATCTAATAAATAATTGAAAAAACCTTTCTTGTAGAATTGAAATTTCTTTTGTACTGTTTTTGTAGAATTTTGTATATAAAAACGTAAATTATTAGTTGTTCAGAATTTACTTTGTATATTGTAAATCGCTGTGAAATATGACGCTTTCAATGTTTTTAAGGTACTAACGACACGAGAGTAATTGGAACATAAAGTTAACATTTTAATGCTAAATTATTGATAATTTTTGGTATTTTATATTATAAAAACAAAACAAAGTAGGTTAACAATTATTTTTAAAAATACATTTGCGAAAAAATCTTCCATTTAAACATACGATTTAAAATAGTGAGCAATACACAAATCATGAATAACAAAACGTAGTATAATCAAATTCTGATGGTTTATGGACAAATAAACCGTTCCGAAAAAGGAACAAATTAATTACAGATATATGTATATATAACATATAAAACATAATTTTAAAAGCATTATTAAAAATAACATTATAAAATATTGAAAAAGTTAACTAACTTGTCAAAAATACGGCACTAACAAATTTAGACTCAATTAAATATATACCTATATGCGCATGCATATTATTATTAGATATAAAATATTATGTTTTCATTATGCAGCACTGGGATTAAGTTTAAACATATAAACATATAATATTATTATGAAATGTACAACAAAGTAAAACTATTTTTCCTGCTACCTGGAATCTACATTAAAAGCGTTATTTTTCGCAACTGGTTTCACCCTCATAGTTAAGCTTTTCGTGTCTGGATACTTTTCCACTCCTAAGCATAAAAGTAGAACTTTTCGCGGTAGCGCAAAGTGCCGGTTTTGATGCAATTAGCAGGAAAAATATAATGTCGGGCAGGGAGTGAAAACGCGAACATCTTCGGCGACTGGACGCCAACTTCACTCATCTCAAAATGCTGCGTTTTCACTCCTAGCAGCTCAACATACTAGACATACTCTGCAATTAAAATAGTTCTTATGAATAGTATTCATCTGACTACCGCATTTCACGTTACTAATTCAAAAATCTCTGAAAATTTTAAAAAACCTGAAGAATTTTATAAAGGTTTATAGTTTCTTAGAGATTCAGTTTGCTAGAGTATACGGTATGCTAGAGTTACATAGAAGAACACAACTGATTCCGTTGAAAAATGCGTATAGATTTATTCTGGAATCAGCCGTACTTATATTTGTGGGAATGAATTAGTTAAATACTAGAGTTTAATCTTTTAAATGTAATTTACAGAGGTGTTCCTAAAATAAATATCACTCTTTTTTCATATTTTAAATCAAATTTAGCAATTTTATACGCGCGGCGTTAACCACATAAGTTCAAAGTTGGCGGCAATAACTATGCTAGTTCAAGCAAATAGTCTGCTTTTTTTCATCATGGAATGTGATTTTTTTACCATATCATACTTGAAAACTTCTTTTTATTCATATAAATATTGAGGTCAAGACTTAGTTCGGTTCGATGAAAATAAAATCATGAAAATTTATATTTTACAAAAAATAGGCATATCAAATTTATATATATTATATTAATATTGTGTGTTTAAAAGTTTTCCCCAGATCAAGGTTACAGTTCAAGTTCCTCAACTCCTACCAGTTCTTCACGGAAAAAAGAATCGTACACACCAGAGTTACCAGTGAAAAAATCTGCAACTAAGGATGCTACTCCAATTGATTATCCTTATGGTAATTTAAGGTGATTATATTATTTTAATTTAAATGGAATTAAATCGAATATTGTTAAGCTGTTCCAAAAACTGAAATATTAGATACGAGATATTCATGCGTGGGTAGATCCAAAAAAGAGCGTAAATATGAATATTAATGTTCAAGTTAAATATTTAGTTACTATTAAGCCCAATTCTCTATCATAACCGTTTTAAATTATTAAATAATTTTAAATTTTGTAACTTAGTTTTGTCAGAATTCTACTCACGTAAAATTGACTGAAGTTTCAGAATCTGTCATAAGAAATGTTTTAAATATTAATCTCAAAAAGATATGATTGTTTAATAAAAAATGATTGTTTCAATAAAATTATCGTAATATTCAATTTTAAAAACATGTCTGTTTAAAAACGATTAAAAACATTATTAATAACGTATACAAAATATACTTTTTATCACGCAACATAGAATTTTATTCTTATAAATTTGTGCAGTATGAGTGACTAAGATATTGCATTTAACTACAGTCCATTGAGTGAACACTGTTCTATAATGGTCACAGAAAAAGATGCATATTGCTACAAAATGAACCATACGAACCGAGGAAAATGTGTGATTTTCAACCATGAAATCTTCGATAACAATGCTAACCGCGAAGGTTCGAGTAACGATGCTCGTAAAATCAAGGTCACTTTTGAAAAGCTTGGATTTGATGTCATTGTCCTTCATAATTTGAAATACGGCGAGGTTATCGACTGCATCACGAAACGTAATAATTTGAAACTTATCTATTTAATTATTGTATTTATTTATATGGATTAATGTTTTATTTAAAAGTACGTTTCTAAAACTTATAATTTGGTATTTTAGACAAATTAGTGTGAAAAAATTAAACAATAAATAATATGCTGTTTAATTAAAAATTATAAAATAAGATAGATTCACAATGAACGACTGTAAGGAATGTATTCTCTATTTTTACAAGTCATTTTGTTTATAGAGATGTGCCCTTTTAAAAAAATCGATGTCTTTGAACCAAAAATTATTTAGAATTTCAACAATATCTAAAATATTATGCTACCTTTTTGATCAGTTATGATACCTTTTGATATCATAAAATAAAAACCACTTTTTAACATTATTTTTCAAATAAACAATGATTTATATAATATTGAAAATGTTTTATTTTAAACTAATACTTACCTATAATTCAAAGTTAATTAATATTTAAACTGTTTAACTTTAGTTACGTATAATATGTTCCAAGCATTTAAAAAAATATAAAAAGACCACAAATATAAGAAAATTCTATAAAATTCCACTTATTTTCAAAAAACGATTTTTGATTTTAAAAATTTCACAAAGTGAAGACGTGCCCTTATAAACAAATCGACTCAAATAACGTAATTAACATGCTAAAGTAAAAAATTCTTCGTAATGATATACAAAGTATGAAATATGAATCTTTCAAACTTTAAAAAAAGATAGTCTATTATAATACTAATGTTGTCCAAATAATTAAATATTATTATTAAAAATATGAAATATAATTATTTTGCCTGTAATAATATCCGACAAAAGCTGAGTATAAGTCTTTAGTAAAAAAACTAAATTTTCAATAAATGAATCAATCTTTTATAAAAAACCTTTTGATAAACAACAAAGTTTTAATATCGAACGCTTTTAGACTGTAAGTCAAGAGAATTATTCGTTTAATTAAATAGTTTAAAACGAAAAACATTAAATAACGATTGTGCCCTTAATTTAATCAACACTTTCTGTTTACTTTTATATTGATTAGAATTTAAATTCTGTACACGACCTATCGAACTCATTCAAATATAATATTATAACGATTTAATTAATAAAAATGTATCAGTTTCATTAGTAAAACTATTTGGATATTTATAAGTTTGTGTAGTTTATAAAAAACTATATTATTAACAGAAAATTAATTTTTAAAACAAAGTATAAATACAATAATTTTTGCCAATAAGGAATTGTTTAACAATTGTAATATAAATTTAACAAATTATTTGCAGTAAGTAAAGAAGATTATTCTCAATCGGACTGCATATGCGTATTCATGTTAACGCATGGAACCTACGACCACTTGATTTACGCTAAAGGTGTAGCCTACCAAGCTGATGATATTTTGAAACCCTTTACTGCTGATAAATGTAAATCATTAGCTTGTAAACCGAAACTTTTCTTTTTTCAGGTAAATTATTATTTATCAGACTAGTCTTTATGGAAAATCAATAAAATATAGTTTTTTTATTCACACAACGTTTTTTATGACAGTAATATGTATGTAAAAACGACTTTTTCAATTTCTCATATTCAAATGAAAAAATATATAAAAGCAAGTGGCTATATCGGAAAGGTTATTTTCATCTTGCCTGTTCCACTATGTAGATCCGAGAAAAATATGATGCGCTGAATAATGGTTAACAGTATTGATCGCTGCAGTTAACATTTGTTATTTTCACGTATTGTACTAAATTTGATAGAAACTAATTTTTTTAATTTATTAGTGTATTTATGTTACATTTCAGACAGTCTTATCTCTTATCTATGATTTATTTTACTGTCTTATGTGTACTTTTCTACATCTTATTCGTATAAAATTGAATTCGAACAAATATTTTTATAATTGATATTTATAAACAACATACAAACAATTTATTTATATGAAATTTTATTTGCCTGCATAATATAAATATTATATATTTAACTCTTAATCACTGTTAAACGGTATATTTTACGTCATTAAAACTTTTTAATTGTCTTGACTTTCAGAATTGTAGAGGCGACAAGCTTGATGGAGGAACCGTGCTTCATCATACCATGACAACCAAAAACGATTCACACATCAAGTCGTATAAAATACCTACCCATGCAGATTTTCTCATCGCACACAGTACCGTGCAAGGTATGATAAAGTTACGCCGATATTTACATCAGAATTTCTACCATAAATACATGTGGTTCAATATGCATGAAGCTAAAATAAAAATATTTAAGCATATTCCAACATTGTTACTTATATGAAAAGTAACCTTTTACCGTGTTATAAAAGTTGTCATTATATTTTATTAGTATGCGAAAAATAAGATTTTCCATGAAATAACTAATTCTACTCTTAAAATTGCTTGTATTTGTTTTACATACAGACCCCGAAATTTATGTATATTTCATTTGCAGGATTTTATTCTTGGCGAAATCCGGCACAGGGAACATGGTACGTGCAAACATTATGTGACGTTATTGACAAGTATTATGAATCCACAGACTTGCTTAAAATGGTGACAATAACGGCTCGGAGAGTTGCTACTGATTTTACATCGTACAATGATCTCAATCCGAACGAAAATGATCAGAAACAAGTTCCTTCTGTTTCATCCATGTTACTCAGAGATGTATATTTCAGATAAAGCTATCATCAAATTGAATATATTTTTATGTTCCGTCGTAAAGTTGAAGTTATATTTAAGTTTGCAACTAAAGTGTTTTTCATTGCGAACAAAAGTGCGGTATGAAACTAAAAATATTAGAAACGTCACTGAATACTGCGTTAAAACGTCTATAGACAAATGTTGCGGTTATTATACTTAATTTTGTTTAAAATTGAATGAATTATTGTTTTTCACGTGCGTGTTTAAAACACAGCGACTTTCAAACATTACATTCTATAATGTCTAAATTTGGCGAAAAATTTTTTATTGTCGAAGTTCGATTTATTTTGTGAAAATATTTATTTACGTATGCTTCTTCAAAAATTAGTAATTTCACATTATTAATATTTACATAAGTTTAACACATTAAAATAGTAATATTTCATGTTATATGCAATATGTATTTTGATACATGCGGCTTTTCGAATTGTAAGTACTGTAAGCATTTTCAATTGACATCATCTAATTTATAACATAAATAAATTATATACATTTCTTACATTACTATACAAATACAAGCATATGAGTTTAACCAAGAGAGTATTTATTTTAACAATTTTATATGTTTATAACTTTACATTGCCTTAACAATATTATAATTTTTTAAAATCATAAATACAATCTCAATGAATTTTGCAAACTTCATAAAATTACGATAAATCTCTGAGCACAACCAAAATGAAAACATTATTGCCTTGAAACTCTTCAACCAATTCTCGGAAAAAAGTGAAAGTAAAAACATAACAGTGTCTCTTTTTACTAAATAAATGCCGCATGAATATATATCGCAACTCATATAATCAAAGAACTGTCATTTTTACAATAAATTTCGACTTTCTATAGAAAATACGTTAAAAGAAATCCAAACGACTTCGTAAGAGTTTGAGACCTTCTTGAGTAAAGCAAATTATTAAAAACTTCAAAAAATGTGGAAGGGTTTAAAACCATTCCGTCAATAATTGTCCACAAAATTTGTTTTAAATGAAGCTTACAAAAATGAAAAATTCTGATTATGAAAAAAGTGTCAGTTTAAGTAATATCATCTTAGTATGTAAGTCTGAAAAAAGTGACATCCAAAATAAAATCTAAAAATACATTGTAATACTTAGAAAGATAGATCTAAGAGAAAATTTAACCCTTTGACTCATAATGGGACCGTAGCGGACCCATCTTTTTCCATTGGCTTTTTTATAGCTTTAATTTACAATTTTTTTTGAAAATATTGACTATTATGGTACGGTCTAAAGAATGTTAACGGATAAAAGAAACATGATTTTTGTCGCGAATTTTAAGTTTATTTACGACAATTTAATATGGAAATGAGTAAGTTAGTTCGACGCATTGAAAATGAAATTCATTTTTTTTTTTTTTCAGAAATAGCCGTAGGACTGGTAAGAAATTCAATACTGTGTGGTTTCCTTCAGTACCAAGTTCAAATTTTAAATTAGATTAAAAAAATTTAAAATGGTGGATTTTATGCAGCGGATAAAATTGAAAAAAAGGTCGAAAACAAAGTCAGTATATGCAGGTTTTTTGAACCGTTGAGCATAAAAATGGGTTTCAATTTGTTTCATTATTATAACAATCAGAAAAAAAGATTTCCAAACAAATCGGGGTACTCTTCAATATTTTCATTATTTACATTCAGCTTTTTGAATACTATTTCAAATACAACATAATCAAAATGCAGAAAAATAAGTAACTGGTACGTAAATAACCAGCATGTACTAACATTGTAAAAGAAATCAATTTTTCAGTGTTTGGTCCGCTATGTTGGATCCGTTATCATCAAAGTTTTTAATTTTACTTCAAATTTGCATTCAGTAAATCAAACAACTTTCATGTGCTAATTTTGAAGAAAATTGATCGTTTTTATCATTTTTTATTCGCCATATTAGATACACCATTTAGAAGTTTCAAAATCTAAACATACATATACATATTCAGCGATCACAAAAACCTGCATGTATCGACTTTGAAAAAAATTAATTTTTTCTATATTTGGTCTGACATATTGAATTCGCAATCTTAAATTTTTTAATTTAGACTTCAGATTCGAGTTTAGAGAACCAGAAAACATTCAAGTCATTATCAAATTAAGAGGCCAGTCCAGGATCAAAATCAAGTTAATGAAGGAATTATTCTAAAAAGTTGAAATTCTATATACTTACATAAATTTAAGTTTTAAATTTACCCCCATCAAAAAATTTCAGGAGGCAGACATTTTTAGGGGGGATTGAGAGGCTAAAATATGCAATAATTAAAATATGAAATAATCAAAGCGTATTTTTATTTAGAATAATTTTTTTACACACTTGAATGCAAAAATTAATTTCATTATTTTAAAAACTGAAGAAGCTAGTAGATGCATTTTTACTTTTAGTGTTCTCGCATGGTTTCTCTGTTTCTACATCACATAAAATTTGTAAAATACGATTTTTAATGAAAAAAAAGATTTATAAGTTACTACATATTTCACTTATAGAATCTTATTCTAAATCTTTAACGTTAAATAATATAAAAAGTCAGAATATATTAACATTTTTTTTCAAATTTTATCTTTCTTAAAATATCCGTATAAAATTATTCTTAAATTAATAAATTATTTTATTTTTTGACTTATTTAATTTAATTAATAAACGATTGATTTATTTTCAGTCGATATGTTGTGAAAAGAAAAAAATTTACATACTTAAATCATTTTAATAATAACTATTTCAAGTGTTCTAATTGAATTGGCGTATAATCATAAATGTACGAAAAATATATGAAATGCATAAAATTGCATTTCTACGATGATTCTGGAAAATTTCATTCTGTGTAAAAACGGTAAATTCTGTATAAAATTCACATCGACCGAAGTGTTCCAAAGTATTTTTGGTGCTGAGCATGCTAACTAGAGAAAAGTTAAAACAAAGGGACTCGGGAAGCGAATTCATAGACAGAAACAAAAGACAGAGAAGGTGGAATTTTACTTTTTGGTAAAAAGATGTAAGAAAGAAGCAGAAGTTAAAGGCAGCTTTAGATTGGAAGCTTGCGCGGTGAGGTCGAGACGAGAGTGAAAAGAGGGCTGGTTGTTGGTGGCGCGCAACGTCGAATGAGGGTGTCTCGCTTAACCACTGAAGCGGCGCTAGTTGTGAAGGAACCCTTAAGGGATGCGAGTTTGCGCGCATGGATCAATAATACAGCGACCCTCCGCACGTGGATGTTCAAACGTGCCTCCTATTTGCGTCCTTTACCATTTGTTCTCTCGCCTTTCCACATTCAGCTCCATTTCAATCATATCCCATATCTTCTTTATCCCTTTTTCTATCAAACATGTCCTATCTTTGTGAGTCACCCCTTCCGCTTTTTTAAAATCACTCAATTATAGCGACTACTTTGGCATCACCTTAACAGCAATAATTTTATAAATGTTCAATTAGGCGTCATCGATTACATTTACCAG
>JABFPI010000369.1:0-10323 GCA_022817465.1 Embidobia sp. ZL-2020 | reverse complement strand
CATTGGAAGTAAAAGCACAATTCGAATCCGATGAAATGCTGGAAATGGTTTAACCAAACTTAATTGAATCCCGGTCCGAATGTATAATATGTAGACTGCTTGCATAATGTCTTGGTTCTGAGACGGTGCTCAAACGCGCTCGGATGTTGGCGCGACCATCTTATCCCCAGTCACGATCGGATTCGACAAAATTTCGAGAACCTCTACTGGAATTAGTTATACAATATAATGTAAGCAGAGCGGCGTTGTGGTGCAAGGGTTGGCAGTAAGATCATGTATATTCATACGGCCCCCCTTCTTCCTCTTCGCTGCCAACCCTCGCCAACCTTTTACCCGTTCCTGGCATTGTGGTCCTCCTTGCGAGAACCCCTCCGCAACAACCACCGGCTTGTCACTAAAAATTTTATTGACCGCTCGCTTGCACGCGAATTAATCGATCGCGATCCATTTCCCTCCTTTCCCCCCCCACCATCCGACTCGATCTTGTTTGGACTCATTAAATACGCAAATCGTGCGTCCGACAATCTCGCGTTTTGATAGTCGAAAGCATTCAGCTAGGCGACTTTGCATTTTCTAAAGAACGATATCGAAATATAATGAAGGATCTATTTACAAGTAAGATTTCACCGCGACTTCATTACCTGCGATTTTATCGGGTGCGCGCCACGCATTCGTAATGAGCGATGGTCATTCATTTTAATATCCATTAAATGCAAATCCCGCGACACAAACGTTTACTCGTATTTCGAATTATTTTAGCGAAGCGGCGTAATTAAGTTTCTGAGGGTTGGAACGAGTTGTCGTTATATGCTTCCGTTGAAATAAAAAATATATAAGGCTTTCGTTACTTTATGCCCGCCGCGCATTTAAGACAATTTACCCGCCACACTGATGGGATCATCAAAAATGCATTGCTGTCGTGAGGTGTTTGTTTAGAAAATTACAATTTTGCTTAACTTTAAAGATTCAGCAAAAGTTTCGCTTCTTCACATTGCAAGGCGATTCTAAATTTTTTTATACTCCATCTTTTATCAATTTAAATTTTATATTCTTAACTTTACAAAAATGATTTTTGTTCAATTTCAACATTTGTTTTTTAAATTGATATCTTTTAAGTTAAAAAAAAATTCAGTAAGATACGTAACTGCAACCACTATTAACTTGGATTGAATCTAATGTAAATTTTAAAACCGCGAATTGATATCAAGAGTGATAAAAAATTATAACGGCAAACGTCATAAGTTCAAGAGGCTGTTTTGTAGCAATTTCGAAATAAAATAATTATTAAATAAATGTATCACATGCTTCCGAGCCGTATGACGTCAATCGATCAGTGTTCCATCTATTTGTCAATTATTGTATAGAAAATGATCGATTTAGTAAAATCGAATCTGTTTTTTTCCTTCTCAATTAGTTTTTATACAAAATGAAGATAAAAGTTCTAGAGAATCCAACGAAAAATTGTAGTTATAAAATCTCAATTTAGAATCAGTAAATTTTCTAATTGCATAATCCAACAAGTAACACTTTTTGTATTGCTTGGCAAAAACTTTTTCCGAAAGTCCAAACTCGCAAAAAAATTATTTAAGTTAATTTGTATAGAGTAAAACTTTACGTTTTCGTAAGTAAAACGGTTAAAAGCAAAATTGTTCAGCTCGATTTTACAAAGATTTGTTAACTCTGCAGTGAGGTATGAAAATATTGAGTTGCGCCGACTAAACCCAAAGTATCACCCCACCCGCAACAAATCTTAGACAGTTATATACTCAACATTCTGCAATCTACCCTTTCTATCGGTTCTAATTTATATTTAGTGAGGCAACAGCCAGATAGCCAAGTCGCTTTGTACGCACATAGGAAAGCTAGGTAATGTTTCAAGTAGCTTGTCTGTTGTTAATTTAGCGCGCCAACGGTTTATGGGGTTCGTCTACCGCGTGCGTTCGCTGCTGATAAATCGATCGCGACGTTAATTGCAATTAAAGAACTCATCAAGAAAAAAGTTGAATGAGGAGACCGAGGCGAAGCTTTGCAAAGAAGGACGTGGCGAAATCAATAGCCATATTAGTGTTACGCTAACGGGGTGCGTGAATGTAACAATTCTTGCGCTAGCGGAGCAATCGCCGGTTCGATTGACAAAACGTGGTCGTCTTTCGCAGCTAAGAGGTTTCCGTCGCGCAGCGCGTTATGTCGCGCCCCGACGTTTTCATGTATTATTCCATGCGCCGAGGTCCGGCAGGGATTACAATCGGTAGTTATAGCGACGTGCAAAATGAATGCGCGTTTATTCATTAATGATCAATATTGGAGAACCCTTCGACGAATTATTTTTTCGTTATTCATTGCAAATGTTGTTACAGTTTTTTAACCGAACAATGACTTTAGAAAATAAATAATTTTGGAGCTCGCGTTATATATTTAAGTACTGTTATACAATGTTTTGCATATTATTTTTGTGCAACGGATTTAGAAATTGAATTTTTTATTTGGGGCTCAACTGTTCAAATTGCAAAGCTAAAATTAGCTATTTCAATATATTAACATTTAAAAGTTGTATTGTATCATCAATTTCCAAATAAGCATTAAAATTGATAGCATAGTTAATCAAATTCAGTTTAATTAGCCGCGTAATTGAATAACGTGATAAAAATTGAAATAACTTTGCGAAATATTTTTTCGTCGGATATTTCATAAAAAATAAATTATTCGGACAAACCAAGTTATATTTTTATGATTAATTCAGATTTTTATGATTTCTCTTCTAAACAAGTGAAAAATCGAAATAATTAAACATATATTTGATATTCGAATTCAGGATGAACATTTATGGAAGTTCTTCCGCAATTTTTAATGCGAAAAAATGCAGAGTCGTTTTCAAATATGATTTCGACTACATTTTTCATAAACTTCGATAAATAAGAGTCAAAAAGGGAGAATCGGAACGATTGATTATAAAAGATTATTTTCGAGCAGAATTGCAGATAATCTCATATCCGATGCTCTTAATTGTTCCACGTAGGTTGAATAAAACAAATTTACCTCGTAGCAAGAACACTTATAATAACAGTCGTGCTTACGATTATGTGTAACAAACTTTGAATAATCAATCCGTAACGTCAAGTTGAACAGTCGATGTGTCTCACTAATGTAAACCCAGTTTAAAAGGAAAGCCAATGTGACGTGGCCTCGTACTTTCAACGTAGTCTCCGTCGTTTAACTTGGGAAAATAATGTAATTGTAATTGAAAATATCAGAATTTGGTTTTGCATTCTTTTCTACATCTGCAGTATAAGTTACTTAAGTTTATTTTTAGACGGGGCAAACGTTTTTAAACTGTGAATTATGAAAATAGAACTTTCAATATTCAATTATAATGCAAAGCAGAATTTAAAATTATTTGAGAATGACCCGTAATAACAAGAAAATTCGATACAGTTTATGATACTGTTTAATTATTTCAAAATTGAAACTCAAAATAAATTATACAAATTAATTCAATTAAAATGGTCAATAAAATAATAATTCAATTCGAAAATTTAATTTTACTAGTCAAGTAAATGTAAAAAAACTTGACATTAATAAGAATCTATTTAAGTTATTTAAAATTTTATTGACGTATCTATTTTCAACTAAGAGTGCTATTTTATTTAATGACAGAATTTCTTTGCAAAATTAAAATACGTAAAAATTTTTTTATGATTAGAGATAATTAGAAGGGGTTTTTATAATAAAAAAGAGTTATGAGAAAAGATATTGCTGTAATAATGTTTATATCAGTTAATATCTTAATTTAATGTACGCATAATGTAATTTTTACAACTATAAAAAAATATTGATTCCAGTCTATTATAACGTTACAAGTAATTTACTTAAACATAAAATTGTTTTCAATGTATATTTTAATATACAATTCCATCAATTCTATCAATAGTATTTCAATATTAAATCGATTGATACAGAATAGAAATTCGTTTTAATAAAATGTAATATTTAATATTACAAATATTCCGCGAGAAAACCGCATGTTTTTTATCAAAGATTGAGCGCTTTAAGCCGAAGCGAATGAATCATTTTGACGAAAAAAATTCGATCATTTCCCGACTAATTGAAAAGAAAAAAAGGGAAAAACGCAGTGCCCAGTGTTAGTCAGACAAGCCGCAGTCTGTTTAGATAGCTCGGTCACAAAAATAAGCACTGCGTCATATTACAAGTTTGGTCGGCCCGCACATGCGATAGCATTGGCAATTTCGATACTGAGGCAGGAGCAAATGAAACGGCCGTAAGCATATGAACGCGCAGCGAACCCTTTTTCACGTATCCTCGCACCCTTTCGCGCATTGCCGGCTTGGTGGGAACATTAATATCGCGAAATGAAGCTCATTTGCATATAAATAAGGTAGCGAGAGGGGCAGAGCGGAGGAAGAAGAGAGACGCCGGATGAGCCAGCCCTCCTGTTCGACCCTCTGAACCATGAGCCAGAAACCCCACCCTGGACTAATTACACTTACAGACAAAGAGCCTTGAGCTAAGGGTGGGTCAGCTCTCCACTCCCGATAACACCAGTTTGCAATGACCACATGATAATTGCGACCCCCGTGCAGTAGCGTATTCACGTTACCGAGATTCCGGTCTCGTGGAAATTCATAGTTTCCTCGGCGCCACGATAACTTCCACTGAAACAATAATGTCTGCTACAAAGACACATCAGCGACAAGCACTACTTGTTACGCTCAAATAAACATTTTTCGCTATCAAAGTCGCCGAGCAAAAATCACAAGCACCGTCCACTTGATTATCATGCGCCGAGTGCCCGTCTTGGCTGAATTAGTCGCGAGTCGCTCGAAGAAGACGGCCTCGCTTTTGTGACCAAACACCACTTTTTTATTAGTTTTGTCCCGGCCTCATTTGAAATCACTTTGGATCATATTTGTGCTGGTGCCTTTATTGGGTCAACTTTCAAACTTGCACGCAGGGTTTTGTCAAAGAATACATTTTTTTCGCAAAAAGGAGTTATTTTGGTTATTAATTGATTGTGTAATCAAAAAATTAATATATTTAACTTCTCATGTTAAACAAAAAGTTTGATAATCACTATTGCAATGTGATGTTGCTTATTTGTTTAAAGTCAGGATTTGAGTCAAGAATATACTATTTTATACTGAAAGATGAAATAAATTCAAATACCTTGTATAAAATATTGAACATAGATATTGACTTTTGTTATCGAGATGGTAGCAATTGCCATCGTGTCGCTACGTTAGTATTTCTCGATTAAGCTGTTATTATCTAGGTAGTTGGAATTACTATCCAATTGTAAACTGTTTATATCTCACAACCGAGCAAAAGTGATTTTCTAAATTTATTTTACTGTCGTGTATTGTTTATACGTAACGTTTAAAATAGATTAAAGTTAAAACAACGTAAAAAATTATGAAAAACTCGAAAAACTAAAAGGCAAGGGTTCAAATCCTACTGAAAAAAGTACATTTTTTATTCAACTCAATTAAAAAAACTCATTTTTTAAATATTTTAATTCAGAAAAAATTATTACGACTCCATCTTGTTCGATTTTTGAAACATTTTATAGTATCAATTACAACGTAGTCAACGACTATAACAATTTCATCAAAAGTTTGAGGAGTATTTTGAATAAAATAATATACGATTTATTTTCGTTATGAAAACGATGCCGCACGTGTCTTGCGCTGTTGATATACAACCCTCGCAGTCGCGGTAGCCTGCGGCTCAAAAAGGTTGGCGGTAGAATAAAAATTTCGGTGATGAATCAGTCGTGCATCAAGTTCGAAACTTTGATTCAAGTAGCAATACGATCGACGCCGTAATAATGTTGCGTCGATTTAGAGTGCAGCATGAATACTTGTGACGAAATCCATGTATATAAACCTGCCACTGCTAAACGCAGTTTTTATTGCGGCCGGCTCAAGCGCAGTGTAACGCAATATAAGTTTTAATTCTCCGTTAATTAAATTTTTCGATTTGAATATCCGTTATTAATGCCGGAGAGCTTAGGAGTAAATAGCGCGAGCGCGCAAAAGTTCTTTTCTTGTGATCGTTTCGATTAAAAATGACTTGTATTTTTCCTTACAAATAGAAAGCTGTTTTTTTGATGTGTCGAAAAAAAGTGTTTCTTTTTTTCCCTCGAGAGAAAATATATATCGGGTTGTTAGCTCAAAAAATTGAAAAATTGCACCTTTCGAAAGGCCGGGAAAAAAATACAATTTCAAAAAAATTACATCCTTTTAATCGAATCACGCGGGACAATTGGGATCGGAATAAAAAATAGTTCGATAGCGAGCGATGGCAACTTTTGACGGGGGGAAAAATGGCCGCCCCTCGGGAAGCGTATTTACGACGCGACTGCGATGGAAAAAATATTTTTCTTTCGGCGGAAAAAAAAGCGACGGCGCGCGGACGAGAAAATAAAACGCGGATACGCAAATGTTGACCGTGCCGCGTTCGTATACAAAATTGGCCGAAATGCGTGACAAGTTTGCAAAAATGGCGAATTGTACGTTCAAGCCGGGGCATCGCGCGGCGTATGAAAATTCGCGAAAAAATACGAAGCTATTAGCAATCTAGAAGTATAGCCATTAGTTTAACAGCCGAAACGCGTGCGCTGCTTTCATTCATTAAACGCAAACGGATATTAATGTATTTTTACACGCGCCTACGGTCTCGCGTCGTATCGGCGCTGGCGATGTATAGATCCGAAGCCAAAGCCAATTACTTTTATTCGGACGAAATGAGCGCAGCTAAGTCATTAATACTAATCAATACGCGGACGCACGGGCTAGGGAAAAGCGCGCAGAAATAAGCCATAATTCAAGCGGTTAAATGACTTAACTACAAAAAGGCTCCTTTTTTGCCCGGCGCGAACGTTCGTGCGTGAATATCCGCATTGTTCCAAATCGTAGCCGATAAGTAATGTTTATGGTTACGGCTCCGGCGATCCGGCAATTGTTTCCCCCGCCCTCGCTCCTCTCTGTTTCACGCGCGTTGCCGGCCATACCATTTCTCGTTTCGTTAGCGCCAAGTGTTATTGTCACGCGAGAAAGAGAGATACCCTGAGAGGCCGAGAGAGAGACCGGCGCGAGGAAATATTTTAAGCACGCGGCTCTTCGATGGCCCGCTTTAATTGTAAACTCCATCGAGATTACCCCCCGAGCGAACGCATCGGCGTTTTGCGGAATCCGCGTTACGTCGCGCCGGCGGATTCGGCACTTTAATTAATTCCCTCGCCGCGAGCTTGTTTGCGCTCAAATAAGATCGCCGAGTCCACATTTACCGACCACGGCACCAACTTCACGCGAGTCCCGCGCGAATTAATGCAATGCTGCATTATGCGTGACCGATTGCTTGAAAACCCGACGGCTTTGCGGCTTATAAACGCTCCGCCATAAGCGTGATCGGCTGGATCCACGTGTTTAGCTAATCTTCACCCGTTGGTGCATTATGCATATCGTTGTTGGCAAACTGCTGGTCCCATCGTTCGCGGTTCATTTGCAAATACATTTTGTCTACTTCGACCTTTTTTTAAATATATTTCTTCATTATAATTCCTGATGTTCTGATAACTCATGATTGAGTAAAAAAATTTGTGAATTCAGTAGCGCATCCTTTAACTGTAAAAAATAATAATAATTTATCAGTAATTGTCCCTTGATTTTATAGGAAATCTTAATATAAGTAGGAATTATTTCAAGTCAGACTCCTTAACTTCAGTAGTATAACCTTTACCAAGTTACATGCCATAATTTAGATAATATATGTTTGAATTAGGCCAGAATCCTAATTTGTTAATGTTTTAAACCTGATATTCTGATGTTTCAGTATTATAACCTGACTCACCTACATTCTTTTTTGTAATACAAATTCTAAAATTGTTTGTTAGTATTTGGAAGAAAACAAAAAAGCCTTATTAAGTAAAATTACTTCTAACTTTCATAAGTCTCAGTAAACTTAAATTGATCTAAGATATTGTTAAATAAAAATGACTTAAAGTATTATTTCTGTCTTTTTTAGGATAGCGATAGAAGTAGTACTGGCAGTCCGGAACCCGCATCTGGAGCCATGCATGAACATCAGATGATGATGGAAGGAATGATCTCCAGAAAAAGAAGACGTAGTCCTTCGCCGGACAATATGGACCACGCGAAACGTGCTGCTATCGAGGCACAAGCACACCTGAACGGAACCAGTACGTATCATTTAAATCGTTTATTTCGGATTTAATCCAGTTATTTTTGAACGCAACATAATTCATGTAAAACAATTCGCAAACGAACATTTATAACAATTTAAAAAAATGTGTTTGGGCACTATTTCTGATACTCCTGAGCTAGTTAATTTGTCCGATCTTTGAAAAAACTGTCAGTATTTTGAGTCACATTAGTGATTATAATTCTAGATCCGCCCTCGAACCTAATATTTCATAATTGTAATGAACCATTAATCCATGCGCACGTGACAAATTTGTGATAATTTACGAATAATTTTGTGTCTCTCGCGTGCTTTTGTAATCTGGCGTCAAGCCATACAATATAATACAACGATGAATGGAATTTTATGGACGTACGTGTGTGAGTGCATAAAATAAGACCGAACAAATATCTGGGCGGACAAACGAAATATGATGTACACTCATGTCGGGCAACATTAATCTCGTCAATCCGCGTTTGCTTCGCAGAAGTAATACAATTAAATTGCGAAGCGCAGCACAAAGACCTACGAATTTTTCTCTCTTTCAGTGGCAGGCATGGTGACTCTTCAAAATCTCCAAAATCTAGCGAACTTGCAAAATCTTCCGCAAGTAGCTTCTCTCGCCGCCGGGCTACAAGGAATGACGACGGGTCTAACTAATAATCAACTTATTAATACACCTTTGAATCTCACCGTCAGTTCATCCAGTAAGTTGTCATTAAGAATAATATTCGTAGCTTATAAATTATAACATCTTAAACAATAAGCCAAAATTGTTGACAATACTAGTTATTTTCAATTATTAAAATGATTATCTATATCCATGAATCAGAGTAATATTTTATTTTGAAACGACTCGATGGAACGCAGTAATAATCAAATCTACTTAGACATACATTGTTTTTGAAATGTAAAGTTAATACCTACACGGCACGAGTTTGCAATCTTTTCCATTTCTCATTTAAAATCCAATTCAATTTGATTTCCAATCATTCGACGATGAAGGTCCCTCAATAAATTGAGTTTCTGCAGCCTTGTATTAGTGATACTTAAACAAGCAAACGCCATTCTTATTATTGACGTGTCAAAATTGTATAATACAAAATGATTCATCAGCTGGAACGATACCAACCCCATCGAGCACGACAGCAGTGGCACCCCATCTCTTACCGCCGAGTTCTGCTCCAATGGCAACGTTGCCCCAGCTTCTCTCTCAGACACAACCTGTAGCGATGCCTCAATTCATTTTAACATCTGGCCAACTCGTTCAAGGAATTCAAGGAGCTCAATTACTCATTCCCACATCACAAGGTATATTTGATCTGCACGTTTTTTTTCCAGATTCATATGTTTAGACACGTTTACACCCGTACAATCAACACTAATTAACTTTCCATCTCGAGTGCGATTGTAAACAGAAAGGGAATACTTTGAATGGTAGCATTGGAATTTAAAAGCCTGCTCATTTGGCGGCGACGAGTGTGTTCGGAAGGAAAATCGACGGTCTCCTTAAAGCTCGACAATTTCCACTGCAATCCAACAGTTGATCGCTGACGATAAGCTGTTAGCGTTTAGAATACGCATTAATACCAACCAACGAGCGCCTTTCCATAGTTATATTTGTTTTGTTTATTCACATTATTTTTCGCTGATGAATTTACACCGTACATTTGCATAGTATGTGATACATCTCATTACGTGAGAAAATGTGTAATAATGTAATTACTTGAAAGTTGCGGTTAATTTTACAGCATTCAGCTCATAATGGCGTTAATTAAGAGCAGTTAAAGCAGTAAATTAGACTTTTTATAATGAGCCGTAATTTGCGCGAACGAATGTCGTTGCTGTTCAATTATATAAGTAAACATCTGTATTTATACGAAAGCACAAGCTCTCGTTCGTCGCGAGGTTCCTTTTTTTTCCCGGCGGCATTGTTCGTTAATTAAAATATTTGACAAAAATCGAAACGCGAAAAAAATTACCGCGTAATAAGCCAATGCGAGTTGAAATACTTGGCTCACAATTACAACGAATCAGTCTCTCATTTGAAACATATTGCGTACGCAAAACTAATGAACACAAATGCGTTTTTCCAAAATCTCGTCT
>JABFPI010000368.1:0-10334 GCA_022817465.1 Embidobia sp. ZL-2020 | reverse complement strand
ACGAAATAGCGAAGTATGATGTACAATGTGACATGGTGTGGTGCAGTGTTGAGAGGAGTATATTTTATTTGGATGAGTATAAATGATGTAGTTAAAAAAAAGTATAAAAAAAATATATCTTCAGTTTTGAGTTTTAAAGGTGAATAAGTCTTCATGAATCATTAGTAGGAGGACGTTTCCTCATTTAGAATATTTCAAATCATTTAATGCACTCACAGCCATCATGAGCTTGTACACTTAGGATTTAATTCCATCAATAAAAAACCAAAATACCTGTTAAAAACATAACTTTTCTCATAGGGAAATATAAATGATAAACCAAATAATAACATTCAAGTCACTTCAAATAATTCAACTTTGAACGAAATTAACAAGTAAGAAAAAGTCTGAAAAAAGTGTAAAAATTGAGGGTGATAATCACTTATTTGTCTTTTCCAGGTCCAACTCCAGTATTTTAGGTCGTCGAAAAAAGAACCAACGAAAAGTGCGGAATAAAAAGCGGGCTCAGGAGCGCCGCGCAAGTGAGAGTGAAATTTAGGATAGATATGAAATTCAACTAATAACTCAGGAAGACCATACCCAGTGATCGGTGCTGTGTTAAATGCGACATAATTTATACGCGTGATAATTAAATTATCTATTTCCTTCAAAGAACGTATTGATTTACAGTTGTGTACCTCTTTCGTTATGTATAATGTTAAGTTATTATATACATGGAATGTCCAAGCAAGATAGTTATTGAGACAGCATGTAATCTCTCATGGGTGAAGCTGAATATTTAGAAGTCATAATTTTGATGGGTCCTAGGAGAGAGTTAGAAGACACTCTTCGGTATTGTCTTCGCAAAATATAGAGAACACTGTGACAAAATTCCAAGCAAAATTAATTGTGTCAGTCCTACGACCTTTATCAAGTAGTGAACCTGCCATTATTTGTACACGCAATTTTAACGAGATGCGGAATCGAACGATAGTGCATTTCCCCTGTTATCAATCAAGTGCTTTATTCTAGAGTGATTTTATATGTTTTATATATTTTCAATAATGTTTTATTGGATTTTAATGAACAAGTCGATCTACTCAACACATTTCACACGTTTTCAACAACTACGCATAATGAGATTTTGTAGTATATGCAATTTTGTAGAATATATAAATTTCAAATGTTCACGTTGGATTTTTTATTGTACCTTTCAAACCTCAAAAAGCTAAAAAAATGGCCAATTAAGGTTTTAATTACAAAATGTATAACTTTTTTTTAAAAAAGCAAAGTAGAAATTTAAATAAATAGAAAAAATCCTTGGAATTTTTTTTTTGTTATAGAAGTTAGTTTTTTTGCACTTATAATATACCTATTTATTTTTTGTTTATTTTGGAGTTTGCTTCGTTTGTTTGTTATTTGGAAACCAATTTTTCAATGAAAATAAATACTGCATTATACACGAATTAAAATAAAAAATAATTTCATTAAGTAACAAGTATACAATTAAATCGACCATAGAATGCAAGTTACATAATCAGAAAAAGACAACAAACAATTAAGAATCACCTTTTATGTAATTGAACAGAACTCATTTGTTTTACTTCAATGATAATTCCAGTAAAATTATAATTTTTAATCACAAAAAAAAATTCGATCGCATTTAACATAAATTACGCTATACATATGGTGCAAATCATCATTTACTATAGTTTTATCTTGATACTCATCAACTAAATAAAACTGAAACTAGATTTCCTTTCTCTTTTTGCATCTATTTCTTTCTCATTGTTCTCTTTGACTGCAATAGAAAAAGAAAGAGGCATTCTTCTCATTGTATATGATTGTGTAATCATTATTGAACAACATTAATGATCTGTTTCTAATAACAAAGTGTCATTTCACATTAACGTTTAATAAATGTATTACCTTGTGTAATAAAATGTAATTTATTGTACAATATTAATCGAATATTTACATTGTTTTGAAGTGTTTATTTTCGAAATACCAAATGCAAATGTCTATTTTTGAGTTTAATTAAAGAAGAGAATCAGAATAAAAATGGTTATAAATTATTTATGATTTTTTGTTGCATTTGCGAATAAACATAAAAAACGTAATTCACTTTGAAGATAAGAAATGCTTTAAACACAAAAAGTTACTGCTCCAAAGAAAGTAAAGCTAAGGATATTCATGCACGTCCCAAGCGAACGTAACAGAATTCAGTTGATTGACGCCTTTGTAACAAGTCTTTGTTCGAAGCGCTGCATTGTTAAATCCAATTGGCTAAAATACATTTTATTAAACAAATGCACTGGCGAATAAATTTTAATTTAATTTCAATTTCCAGAAAATAATTGTAGAAATTGAATTAACTAATGGGGATCAAAATTTGTTATCAATATTTGTTTAAATTTTGATGACTATGTTTTAAAATAATTTTTACATTCTATACAAAAAAAATGTCAAGAAATTTTTACAATGTTTATTTATCAAAAGTAAAAATTAATATAATAAAAAAATGAATATTTATGTATATCATAAGTTATAAAATTATGCATTAATTCCTTGAATCATTCTTAAAAATATATAGCACCAATGCCCTTTAACAATTTTTTTTTATTAATATAATTAATTGATAATTGTGTACAATACTTGAAACATATCTATGAAAAAACAAACAAGTAAATAAATAAATATGCGTAATAATATCACCGTTACAAAAATGGAAACAAATTGCACATTCATATACGATAAGTTACGTGATTTGATTTGCGTTATGTCATTTTTCATTAAGAGGATGCACAGTCGAGCAATTGAAAGTTTACTCGTAGAAAATTTCCCATGACAAATCAAATTCCGCACACTCAACCGTGCTAATTAATATTTTCCGGTTGATTATGTACTCATTTTATAGATTCTGCGTTTAACTAGCTTGTAACAAGTATTCGATCTGTGCAGCAAATAAGAAAACATTAATTTAATTATTAACGATAGGAGAAAATACAGTTTTCAAAAGTCTTTAAAAAATTGCAAATTTCTGAGATTGTCTTGAAGTTCTAGAAATTTATGTTAAGTATTTTTTATGTGTGCTTTAATTAAACAAGTGAAAAGTATACATTTTTATATACTGGAAAAGAGGTTGAAGATTTTTACTTGACGCGAGACACTGTGTCTAAATTTAATATCATACATCATTAAACTTTTTTTATAATTAATAAAATTAAATTTTTTATAATTTTATTTAAGTAAGTACCTCAATTATATAAATTGTATATTAATTATTTAATTACTAATTATGCATAAAACACTATAAATGTCTTAATTTGAGACATTAGTTTAATTTGAATTTTTAATAACATTGAAACAAAAAATTATACTGGAAAATATTATATAAGAATTAAAAAATAGCGCACTGATATACAATTTTTATTTATGTTTTTTTAATTTAGTTTGTTTACTTTAATCCAACATTCTGTCAACGTCTTACGCTCATTTTTTGTCGTTCGCGGACGCGGAAAAATTGTACTCTTGTTTTAGTAAAATAAGAATTTCTATGTGGAATATTTGCATTTCAAATATAACATTTTATTAACATAACAATGAGATATACAGAAAACTTTGTTATCTCAAGACAAATAATTTGACGTAACAATATTTTTTACAACAAAAACAGTCACACTTTCAACGAATTTTCAAACACGTCCAAACCACATTAACATTTCCCGAATCGTTTCATCTTCGTATATATGAGAACCTACTGTGGAAAAAAGGTGGACAAAAAGCGAAATGAATATTCAGTAATTTTTTCAATAGCCAGTCAGTCTTATTGAGTCACGATTAACGTATCTTGAGAGAACATCAACTTGATTCCCAACAAACTCGTGTCATTGTGAACATTTATCAATTCCCATAACTGTCGGCTATAAATTTCGCCGATGATCGCAATTAAACGGCGAAACAATCGCGCTACGCGAGACTCTTGATTCGGCCAGAAACGCTTCATTATGCCTAACTAGCGAGCTCTCTCACTCTGATTGTGGGAATCAGATTTATCGGCGTGGCGCAACTTTAAAAGAGTACGCTTACAGAAAAATCGTTTTACGCCGAGAAATTTCACTTTATGGGAAAATAGAATTCTGTCTTGTATTTCGCGGAAAAGATACAGTTTTCTAGGAAAAAGTGAAAACAAAATTTTAAAGTAAACTGGTTGTCTTTTTGATTCAATATTTTTTCTATATAACTTTGTATCTTTTTTTAATAAATTAACGCCTTTGGTTTGATTAAATTTAATTGTTTTCTTACAAAAACTTTTTTTAATTACAAAATGCGATTTTTCTCAAATAAAATTGTATCTTTTTGTCATAATCAGAATTTGTTCTATGTGACGAAATTTTTCCTTTTTATCATTAAAAAGATTTTTGCATGCATGTTATAACTTTTAATATTGTAACTTAATTTGCCACAAAAAGAATTTTTTCAGACAAAATAGCCTCTTTTTTTAACAAGAACTATTCTTCTACAAAATTATATCCTTTTAGTAGAAAAAATACTTTAAAAACAAGATCACATATTTTTACCGAAAGTGTTTCTTCATAACGAAATCAACAAAATCGTATCATTTTGTCAGAAAAAAAATGTTAAGATAAAATTATTTTTGTAATCAAATTTATTTTTTCACACAGAAATAAATTTTGTTTCGTCACAAAATGAGTTATTCCAGATAAAATTGTATCTTTGTGTTCAAAACGAAATTCTATCTGAATTCGCCAAATTTTACCGTTTTGTCTCAGAAGGACAAAAATTGCATGAAAGTAAATGGAATACAAAAGGAACTGGCTTTGTCTCTCGGAAGGAGCATTTCTGCAGAAATGCACGATTTTCAGCCTGCGAATTTTAAGGATACAATGAAGAAAGTTGGGTCTGGATGTTAAGGTGATTCATCCAGGTGGGGGACGCAGGTTGAGTTCGAGAGAGGACGTGGGGGTTCGGCGTTTCGATGTACTGACCCACTGACATTCTCCTCAGTCATACGACTGAATGAAGCGATGATAATCGGTATCGTTATTGTATCCGCGCGCCGCGAAATATGCATTGCGATAACGAGCTAAAGGTCCCGAATTTCACTCGTTCGAGATGCGCCGGTACCGTGGTGTCTTCGCTCTCGCGTGTCTCAGCCTCTTGACCGCGACTGTTTACCTCGTCGGCGCCAAACTCTTGTCCGAGGAAGTCAACTTTGACAGGCTGTCAGTCGCGAGTTTGAATGAAATCGAAAACACGAGGAGATCGGAAATGCAAAGCGCGGCTGTTGGACGTGTTAGCGATAATGAGGTAATCAATGGTTGAGGTCGAGGATATTGCGAGTAAATTATTTGAAAATATTTTTTATTCAATAAATGAACTTCTAAAAAAGAAAATAAGTTCTCATTAATTTGTGTGAAATTGGTATACGTTTTCTTGGATGAAAAGTTTGAAGAAGGTTTGCGGAACTTTTATTAGCAGAGAAATCATTGTGAGGCAGTATTTCGTCATTATTATAATTTTGTACTGCTTAATATTTAACTTAATAATTATAATACGATTGACGACTATTTGATTAAAATGTGAAATTATATTAATAATTTTTAATAATTTAAAATATTTAATACACAGTGAAGTGATTAAAATATAATCATTTATTAAAAATATTTGAAGTAAACATTTATTTGAATAGTGAATATAATATTGCTTGTAACTCTGAGCAAAAACTTATTTAATTTTTGTTTCAACTTGTTCAATAATACTTTTAGTTTTATTGATTATTGAATATTGAAAATTTTGTTGAATATTGGTAAAATTATGTTTCTTTATAATATAAATGAATCAAATATTTTTATCTGCTATTAAATTATTATTAATTTTTTATTTTATTAAATATGTTATATTATAGACAAATAATTATGTAACTAATTAATTTGATAATTAATTAAATATTCATTGAATTATTATAATATATTAAGAACGAAAAAATTATTATATAGCGTTTCCTATCCACGGACCTGAGTCGTGACATATTGTTCTGCCGCATTTGCTCTTTAACCTATATGAATTTTAGGCCAAATGAGAATTGCTACAAATAACATTTAAAAATGACATTAGTTTTCACATTTGAAGAAATATGACTTGTTCTACAATAACAAAATTTATTATTATAAATCTTGAATGAAAAGTTTTTTTTGAAACATATGAAAACTCGAACTTGCTTCAAGATGCTGGTTTAATTGTCTGTTATTTTAATTCAAAACCGAAACGGTATAATTCAGTAACTTAAATTGAAATTTCGTATATA
This sequence comes from Embidobia sp. ZL-2020, assembly GCA_022817465.1. Classification (NCBI taxonomy): domain Eukaryota; kingdom Metazoa; phylum Arthropoda; class Insecta; order Hymenoptera; family Scelionidae; genus Embidobia; species Embidobia sp. ZL-2020. The sequence continues at coordinate 4,027 of JABFPI010000368.1, read as the reverse complement.
TTTCAAAAAACATTATAAAAGATTTAAATTATTAATCCAAATCTGCGGTACACGTCGAAATTTCATGTAATATAATCTATATAATAATGATTAAAATTAGATATACATTTCCGAAAAAAAATTGCGAAACATGACAAAACGAAGAATGTCAACTTAAAATTGCATTTCCTTCGGAACAACTTTTAGTTAAACCTAAAATTACGAATTTGTATATATAATACGCTGCCCAAACGCATATATGCATTTCACTTATAATTCAGTGAAAGTACTCTGTAATACGCGTATGCACGTGTACGCATTCATGTAATTCGTTATTAAATTGGCGTGATATGTCCGCGGGGAAGAAAAGTCATTCAACTCGTTCGCCTACATACATTATTTTTGTTACGTTTTTCGAAGCTTGTTTACTTTTCTATTCTTAAATGAAAGATTAAATCAAATTTATTGAATTAAATGACATTTATATGAACATATTTTTCTGTTCATTGCTAAATAAAGTTTTATTCATACTTCAATTTTATATATTTGAAAAATTGCATTTATAAAGTTTTTTCCCGTTTCTATTTCGAAAAGATTCAACCTATGAAAATGAAAGTTTGATAAAAAAATAAAAAACTGAGTTGTTTAAGAGGTTATTTATCGGTGACTGAGTGTTATTTCGACATTGGCATGACAGCCATCAGTGCAATGTTAAATGAACATTCGTAAATTGTCAATTCAAAATTGCATTCCACATTGATTTCTCAATCAAAAAAGTGTTTCAATCTTGAAACTCTTTGACTAAAAATAAAATAGCTTGAAAAATTACGATCGTTAACAATATATTTTTCAAAGAATTTTTCCAATATTATTTACTATATTCATGTTATTTTCATTTCATAAAATTTTATTTTTAAATTAATACTTTATTATAAGAATATTTTTTAATTTTAAAATTAATGTTATCTTAATATTGAAAAAATAAATCTGAATGATTTTAAATAATAAATATTATATTTATTCTTTATAAATGAAACGTTATTTCAATAAAAAATGTTTAATTCGATTTTCGTAGAATCAACGTTTTTCAGAGATCACTGCGCTTGCGCAAACAGACTGCGCCTGTGCAAATACATTGCGCCGGTATGCGAACTCTGCTCTTGCGCAGTGCGCATTTTTTGAAAATTAGTTAAAATATCATTTAAATAACATTTTAATTGTTTCTATTGCGCTCTTTTTTAATTTCGACTATTGATTTTAAAATTGTATTGAATAAGTAACTAAATTAAAACAAGTTTAATTAAGTATAATTATAGTTTCTAATTAACTGCAATAAAACCACAATTATGATCAAATGATAATCAGTCAGTATCATCGCAAACGCATCGACACGTGACGCCGTCGCTCGCCGAGTTAGGAGATCGTGGATATTTGCCGAATATGAATGAAAACGTGTTGATGATTACGCGGATACCAAACGCCGGAGCCGAATTACTCGTGCTGTTATTACAGCGTCTCGAGGGGTATAACGGCTTCAAACACGTACGTTTGCCTCGCGGTGACAGTGGAACTCTCACGACTTTACAGCAGGTAAAGAATAAACTTCCAGTTTTTATGCGACACTGTGCTTAGACACGAAAAATATTGATACTTACGCTCACTTATCGAAGTTTAATGCCTCGAGAAAACTGTAATGGTTTTAATATTGAGGGGATCGAGAAAATTCAAATTTTGCGTACATTAAATTCAAGTTTTTTTATGGGTCTTAAAAGTTTATATGATGAAATATATTTGATTCGACGGAATGAGTTTGCCAGATTTTCTACTTCTTTTGTATATTATGTTAGTATTTCAACTGTCAAAGAAATAATGTATGTAATTATACATGTTGGATTATTCTTGAATTTAACGTAAATACAATTGTGCTGAATGAATAAATATATTATTTATATAAGCATTACAAAAATATACTTCATTATTATTCGGTGCGCAAAGTGAAGCCGCGCGCAACAAAGTTCAAAATTAAATCTGAAAGTATCATAAGTATGAAAAAAACTAATTTTTTATAAACATTTTTATGGCATTTGCCCACTGAGTTTTTATCCACTAATTATCAATTTTTTTTTTTTAATTAAAATAAATTAATTAATTTAAATTCTTCTTTATAATGTCGTACATGTTGTCCACCACGCTTCCGTTTGTATTCTGTAAAAGAAAACGTAAAATAATAAATTAATCATTTTTTAAGATTGACTTTTTGTACAAAATTATAAATTAATACATACATTTCATTACATTTATTTTTTAAATTTTAAATATTATTTTTTAGATATTTAAGCTTTAATTTTTAATTTAAAAATTATATTTTAAACATTTTTTACAAAAACTAATTACGAAAATATATTATTATTTTTCTTACGTTGTTGGCATTGGTTTTGGTCTCTATATTGTCGGTATCTTGGTTGCTCGTTTTGGCCTCTATATTGTCTTGGTTGTTCGTATTCTAGTTGTAGGTGTCTTGGCAGTTGCAGTATTGAATGTTGGTGATTAGGTTGTTGGAGTCTTGGTTGTTGTTGTCTTGGAGGTTGGTGTCTGGGTTGGTGATACATTCCCATGTTAAAGGATCGTAACAATTCCCAATAAAAAAAATTATTGGGTATTATTAGGTTTAGTTGTTGGTATTGTCTTCGTTGTATTTGTTGTTGATAATTATTTATCATTCGTTGTAATTGTTTAATTCTTTCTTGTCGTTCCTGAATTGATTGCTGTTGTTTACGTAAAAGTCGGTTTTTTTCGATATAGGCAGCACTCTCCCAACGATACATAGGGTTAAGAACCCGCGATACTCTTGGATAACGGTTCTCCATTGTAGAATTCGCTTGATATCTTGAAACATAAACACAATCAAATCCTACATATTATACTGTTACTGAAAACATCTACTATAAATGATTATTTTTATAAAAATTTTACAAGATATACATACCTTTTTAAACAGTATGACGTCACTGAAACTGTCAAACCTAACAGTTTTAAGTTGTCATGACAACTGAAAATATTTTTTAATTTTAAATTAAATTATATGCTCGATAAAGACGATCAATAAATTAAATTGTATTAAGCTTTAACATATTTTAACATAAAGTATATAGAAGTTTTGAAGTTTATATATTTTACTATTTATTAAATTCTGATGATTGACTCAAATAAATGTAAAATTACTGATTTTTAATAAAATCTTATATTGCTAAAAATTATGTAATGAACTTAATTATGTTTCAATAATTTAACAAAATGTATATTAAATTCGTTCAAAAACCTATTTTTTAAAGTTTTTAAATGTAACTTAAAATTTTTAAACTTTATATACTTAATTTTTATTTCAAATTTATTTATTACGAAAGTTTTGAAATTTATATATGAATATTATTTTAAAGGGCTCATTTTCACATTTTGTCATTTTTAACTTTTGTAGTTATTCGAGATTTAAAAATAAAAATATATTTTTCCCGGACCCATAAACATAATAGGTGTTAAACACCTACCCTTTGAGGTTCTTTGTTGAACTCAGCCTGATTCATCATTAAACTTGTAATTTTTAAAAAGGACTATTTTCACGATTACAGACAGAATTTTATATTTCTTTAGGTGCATGTGAAAGCGACATTTATGAATTAAAATTCAAAACCAATTGAAATTTGAAACAAGATTTTATTAACGACCGTCATATCTTTTACATCAGAAACTACAATTTAAAATAGTCCATTACATAAAATCAAGAACAAGGGTCGAATCAAGTACTTTCATTATACAATTTGAGTCATTGACGTGCGTGCCAATGACCGCGGCCCAATTTCTATTTAATTAGAAAAAATATCATTTAATTTTGGGGGCACATTCAAATCTGACAATCACGCTCTCATACTTTGTTTTCATATTTCACTCGCATGACTTTGTACGAAGAAGTCCGAAATAAATTATCGACGCAAAGAATCGATTACACGCGTTCGATCAAATTACAACACACTGTTCAAAACTTCAGGTATTA
>JABFPI010000367.1:0-10351 GCA_022817465.1 Embidobia sp. ZL-2020 | reverse complement strand
TGTTTAATACTTTCATAATTGACATTTAAAAATTTTTTAACTGGCACAATAATTAGTATATAAAGTACAAATCGTTTACACTTGAATAAAAGTAATAGAAATTTTATAATTTGATGTTAAGGATGAGTACTGTAAAATTTATCAGATTGTCATAAATTTATAATTACTTAATATTGAGATTAAATAATCAAATCCGCTCATAATTTATTTTCTTCGATTATTATTATTTTGAATCAAAATTTCAATATTGAATTTCTTTCATAAAATTGAGCTATATAATAAAATGAAAAAAAATGGTCGTAATAGAGAAAAATGAGTGTCATTTAACTTTTTCCAAACTTTTACGTAATATTTGTTTTAAAAGCTCTTTCACCGGAAAATTATGGTTTCAGCAATTATATTATCTAAAAATAAAATTTCTTTAAACATGTAGAAAAAAGAAAATATGCACAAATGGTATCTTAATTCAGTAGAACTGGTAACAACGTATTGTACTAAACATCTAATTCTATTTTCATGAAACCAATAAGAGTGCTAATCTTTTCAATAATTTCATTTAAAACGAAACGAATTCGTCAGATTCTTTCTTGTCGAAAGCTCGAAGGTAATAATTTTTCTGTGAAAATAGAATTCAAGTAAAGGATTTGAAATCCAAATATTATGTATAAACTCAGTAATATAATTTCATTAATATGAAATCAAATTTCACAAGCACCACAAAAATAATTTGAGTTAATCTTTATAAAAAATAAAATTTGCACCGAAAAAATGATTTTTTCTACCGGATTAATTGTTTGTTTATCTTTCTGCCACTACAAAAGCTAGCTCGATAGGTTTTTGGTCCAAAACAAAACTGATATAAAAAAGCGACTGAAAAAGAAATGTTTTTGAAAATAATTCAAAAAGCTAGCTTGAAAAGTTGAACTGGACAACTGAAAAAAAAACATATTTTTGTCTTTTAATAAAACAATGAGAATTTAAAGAAGAAAGAAGAAAAAGTACGCACGGTTGGCTGAGGCCACGATAACAGATTAATAAAAAGGATACTTCTCGTCAAACAAACTTGATACCAATCAACAATTTTTTTGTCCGTCCGATCACATTTGCGCTAATACGGCGGTGCGATCCACGTTGTTGTCTTTTAATTCCACTTTTATTGCTCTTGCCTCGTTTGTTGGCGTAATTCTATTTTTATGTTACGTTTTTAATTCTGTTCCGAGATAAAAACAACAGACCACGACAACGGCGTGTAATCTTCTGTTTTCCCACTACGGACTTTCTCGAAACCAACGAATGATTGTATAATTTATAAACCGAACTCTCGCGTAACGGGAAATCGCGAAGATAAACTGAAAGCTTAGATAAACACAAATGAAACAAAGCCCCTCATTGCGGAGCAAAAGAAAAGGCAAACATAAAAAGGAGCAAGATAAAGAGGGCGAACGGGAGGAAGGAGTTACGGCGAAGCCCGTCCCAGGAGCCAATAACAACACGTCGCGTCATATTCATCTCGCGTGACGTAGTCGAGCGTTGCGTGATTTAATTTTATATCGCGTCGCGAAACGGCCCGCACGTAACTCTCCCTCTGTCGCACGGTTCCGTGTAATTGTTCATTTGCTCACGCTCGAATGGCTCGAATGGCTCGAATGTATCCGAGAAACCAAACTGCGGACGCGGCTTTGTTTTAATTCAGTTCATTATATATACCTCCCTCGGAATTCGGACGTGATGTTCTGCGGACTTAACTTTTTAATGACTCAAAACTAACGGCAAGATTATTCAAAAACGGCAATTCCGCTGCGCGCGTTTTAATGCGTTCCGCTGTATTGTTTATATCAATTGCGAAACGAAACGCAAAAAACGAAAGAGCGTTTTGCAAAAATAGCACGATAATTTCGGTTGATAATTATCCTCAGTTCAGTTACGCTTCTACTTTTTATTCCACCACTTAACATGAACGTAATTAAAGATAAATAAAGAACTTGTCTTCCCAGCGGGAAGTTTCATTTTATTATGCTTCATTTCGTGAGTCATTGAACAATTAAAGAGCTAACTTTTACTCGCCCAAATCATGCATACTCTATTCACCTGTTCAATTTTTAATTTAGTCTGAAAAAAGCTGAAACAAAAGTTGAAGGGCACAAAAGTTTTCTACACAAAACAAATAAAAAAATATTAGAAACATTATTGATTTATTATATATTTCAAAGTTGGTCTTAACAAGAGACTTTTATTACATCGGACGGATGTAATAAATGGGGAAAGGGTTGAGGAGAAATAGTTGAATTCTCAGCGAAACGGAAATCACTGACAGTTTGATTCTATGTCGCAGCACGATTTCCCGCCGGAATGTAGACCAGGTGGTCCCTACGGTAATTATATTATGTTCGCCTCGGCCACGAGCGGAGATCGGCCGAACAACAGCAAATTTTCCAAATGCAGCATCGGAAATATTAGCAACGTGCTGGATGCCATTGAGGACAACAAGAAGAGAAACTGCTTCACAGGCAAGTTCAAATTTTATGTTGGAATTTGTCGTATATAGAGGCAAACTTCGTCAAGCAGATTCTGTGGATAATTCAACTTTGAACTACACACTAAAGTAAATCTATCTGGAATGGCCGTAATCTGGTTATTCTTGGTGGAAAATCGGTTCAATGCGAGTAAAAATGTGGTTCGAAAATAACTCGGCAAAATTACAGCATTGAACAAACTACATAAAACTTATCTTCTTACCAATCCTTTAACTTTCTAAATTCTCATCTTTTATCAACTAACATTTTCAAACTTTTTATATCTATTACTTTCTAAATCAAACGTATCAGTTGTTTAATATTGAATTCTAGCATTGTATATTTTCGTAGCTTATATATACGTGCTAACATAATGCGTCTGAAAGGATCAAATACTTTACGTTCATTGTATTGCTATTTTATTATGATTCGGTTCTTGGACTTTCTCGAATTTGTTACTTTACCGACGAAAAATAAACTCCGAAAAGGAAGCGAGTCTGACCATTGAATAGCACAAATTTAACCCGCGCCATTGATTTGTCTGCGTCCACGGTGTATTCGACGTTATACGATGATATTAAATAAATTGAAGTCTGGCAAGTGTAGTAAAAGTGCACTTTTTATTTTAATGCAGTGTCGGCCGGCGCATTCTGCGGAAACAAGATTGTCGAAGCGGGCGAGGAATGCGATTGCGGATATGACGACGATGAGTGCACAGACAAATGTTGTTATCCACGACAATCCGAAAGTGATAAGAAGAATAAGACAGGCAATGGATGTAAGAGAAAGCCGCATGCAAAATGCAGGTAATGATACATTTATTTCTAAAATAATGACAATCGCCTTCTTCAGTTTTATTTATACCCAAGTGCGCTGACAAAGCTACGCTCCCCGAGTTAGAGGAAACACTTTTCCATTGTAATAAGGACAATTTTTCTGCGCACAACAAATTTTCCTTATTATCCTTATGAAATTTTTTCCCAGCAACCAAAATGACAAAGAATGTGGAAATATATAAAGAAACGCTGAAAGAGAATTTATCAAAAGAAGTAAGCTGCACTGTGAGACAATTTCAAGCATTTTATTGATTACAATTTCAGAATTACGATTTAAATCTGATGTTTGTTTGACATTTTGATTACACGTAGATTCTCATTTTTGTTCTTTCAGCTTTATGTTAATTAAGTAAAATTAACTTTTTTGCTAACAATTTGAAATTTCCACCAGAGCAAAAAATGCAACATCACTAGCCGTTTTTAATTTCTTTTTTCTCTGTTTACCAACAAATTGTGAATTTAATATTCTTCAACGCGGGCATTCCACAAAATTGCACGAATGCAAATTTGATATCTAATAAAAGTTTTATGCCAAAATAATTTCCACTGATAAAAGTCAAACTCGTATGTACCCATCGCATATATCCTGAATTACTTTGCGTCCATTCATTCTCGTTCAGCAGCAAATACTTGTATACTCGAACAAACAAATGCAACATGTTCACATTTCCTGCTCTTCCTAATTCAAACCGACCTGGTTTTACTTCAAGCGAATGAAATCTTAAATTCTTTGTTTTATTTTCAAATGAATAAACTTGCTCTTATTAAAATAATCATGCATAATTCATATATTTTGCATATATAAACTTATATATATCATCTTCAGACACAGGTATATGTGTACCATATCAATAACTGCACGCGTTATAATTTTCATATGGCAGAAAATAATTAAATTTAAGTATACGAAGATAAGTTAAATGGTACAGTATCTTACTACTACACTCAGTTCACGTGTTGTTAAGCTTTCAGCTTATAGATAACGTACAAAACCAACATATAGCAAATACAAAAATGTTTTCATACATGCGCAGTATTATACAATTTATTTTCTCTTCATAGCTAGAGTATCGTTAAATTAAAAGTTAAACTTTGACAATAACCTTTCGGAGCCAAAGCATGGAAAAGAAAAAAAGAAAATAAAAACAAAAGGCGAAACCGCAAAATATTTACGGGTTGGAATGCTCTGGAGCGTGCACATCCGAATCTGCGGGAATTCATAGGGCGCTGTCAGTGGAACTGACGAGGAAATAAAAATGTCGTTACACCCGGCAGCCTTGAACGTGTTTACGTGACGTGATTTCCTATAATTTTGTTCCTGTTCGCTTTTCAGCCCCAGTCAAGGTCCGTGCTGCTCAAGCATTACGTGCCAATTTGTTCCATTGAAAGATAAGGTTCAATGTAAGGCCGAGTCCGACTGCAGCTACAATTCAACGTGTAATGGGATATCGTCCGAGTGTCCCGTGCCGCAGCCAAAAGCGAACAAAACTAGATGTAACGAGGGAACTCAGGTAAAGACGTGCATCTTGCTTTTTCTCCCCGGCAAATGACACGCGCCGTGTTTTTATCCTACTCCTTGTTTTATTTCACTCTCCGGACGTAGTACGGAATTAGAAACGCCGAGAATTATCATTTGCCAAATCAAGTAGAAGCTTAGTGCTCTTCTCCCTTCTTTTCGTTTCTTTCATTTCATTCGAATAGAATGATTGTTGTAAGATAATGTTTCTTTTATTGTTTACACAATTACAGAAATGAGAGAACTGTGACGTGACATTGATTATGTTGGTGATGCATTTTGTAATTGGGTTTTCTTGGGTATAATACAACTGTATTAATGCAGGATTTATTGTCCCCTGAACTAATTGTGTGCACTGTCAATTTAAAGTACTAACAGTAGTAGTAGTAGTAGTACTTGCATGAAATGTACTACAACTGTGAAGAATTACATTTCACACAGTAATTCCTTAAGCCAATTTCCAATTTTAAAGCAATGTTTAATAAAAAAACTTTTTTGAGTTCAAAATATTAATGTTAGTATTGATTTCTATATAAAATTAATATTAAAAATTCTTTTTTTTTTTCAAATAATTTTAAATCATTCAAATTAACAATGAATTACGTAAATTTATATTTTTTACTTATCAAGTATTTATGAATCAAGTTAATCAATATTGATATTAAAAATATAATTTTACTTCTATTTAATTATGTGATTATGTTAAAAATTTCAGTTAAATTTATATCAAAAAAAAATACTGCTTCATTTTGGAACATTTTTACATACGTTATATCTTTTGTATAATTTGTTTTGTATCATGTGCAATTTATATTTTATATAATAGCACTTTAAAATGCTTTTAAATTCAAAAGAAATTCCAAATAAACACTTGTTTTTACCTCAATTACATTTACTTATTTCAGTACGTTACACTTAAAAAAATTAATTATATTAAACTGTACTCAATATTATGGGAATTTTTTGTTAAACATTTTTTTATATAAATAATTAAGTTATAAAAGTACTAAAATATTTAGTTTATTTGTTATATTTTAAAGAAAAAAGATGAAATAGGTTTTTAAAAATTTTTATTTTTAATCGTAAATATTGCGACTATCTTTTTGAAATATTTATACATAAATATATAAATTGATCATCAAACATTGTTGGATGATATTGATATACTAAGAACGGAGAGAGAAAAACAAGTGATTCTCGACGAGAGCGATTGACTAAAAAGCTCTCGTCGATGATTGTTCAATTCTTTCTCGTGGTGTATAAGATATTTTGTATCACAAGTACGAGAAAAAACGTAGTTTTTAACCCCGAGAAAACTGAAACTGTGTTTTATTCCCTTGAAGAATAAAAAAGAGCCTCTATCGGGAATAAAATATTATTCCCTAGAGAATGCTTCATTTTCATAGGAAATAAAACACTGTTTAACACTTCAATTAGATGCTGCATTTTTCGAGTACATATGACATGAATTTCTGTTCATATTCGACGTTCAATAAAAATGTACTGTTTTCGAATGCATGTAAGTACATACATCCAAATGTAAACTATTCCTTTAGTAAAAATGTAATATTTTAAATTGCATAAAATGGAATGTAAGCGAACCAGTAAATCGATTTTCATGGACAGTTCTCTCAAAGTAATCAAATAGTCAATTGTTTGAAATGAGTTTGCATTCGCGAATAAACAAAATTACAGCCAATCTTTGGATCAATCATAACTATAACTTTTATTTGTTCTGTATAAATACGGACAGGATCAGTTACACATGGTAATTATTAGTTATCAAATTCCAATCGTTTTGACTAATTTGCAGTTAAACGAGAAAAATATCAGTTGCGATTATAATTTGAACTTACCTAGCGATCAGCAGTGCAATCGACTCGCAACACGTAACAGCATTGCCGATATTTTTATTTGCGCTTTATACGTATACTCAGCAATAAATTACCAATTATATTTACTCCAGAGTAAACGTGTCGCGACCGTCGAGGTCACTGCCTCCGTCTCGACGCTTCTGAATTGATAACCAATTTTCGTTCGCTTCCAATTACAAGTATAATTGATGAGTGATATGTGTTAATCAGCGATAACCAAGCCGATTGATAACTGACTTGTGTTGATTCCGAATTACAGGCGTGCATATAATTGGTGATTTGTTTTCAATTTATTCTTCATTATGATGAATAATAAGCATCAAAGGGGGGACCATGATCAAACAGAATTTCAATTCAAAATAAAGTATATAATGCCTTTGCTCTACATTTTTCCTCTTTTTGTTTATCAACGCAGTTAACAAATCGTTTCGTTTTTCCTTTCTTTCTGTCAATTGAATTTGACTTTGCTTTCATCAAATTGAAATCTGACAAACTTGATTGATGAAAATCAGCGAATGAAAAAACACTCGATTATATGTCGCAATTAATATGTATTATTTTTTAATTAATCGTAATGCGACATAGACGTGGCTTTAAAAAGTCCAACGAAATGGAAATATCAACTTCACACATATTCATGCGTAACGTCCAAACTGTTTATCATTGACGTTACGCCAATAAAGATTTACATTTAGATGGATCGGCAACGTTTTTGGTCTGTTTGTATTTTACATTCGAAATTTGAATGAAACGAAATTCATATGAGGGATATTGATCAGATTAGTAAACGAGATGTGCATTTTTTTCGTTCATTGTTTCAAGTTAATGAAGCGTTCAAAATAATTTCGAATATTTTTATGCAAATTTTCATCATAATTTACGGTAGACATGATTGGCAACTGAAAATTTACAAGTTTTTTTTTCTACGTGTACTGTTAATTGACATATTGCAAGAGTCGAAAAATAATGATTCCGAACAAATCAGAAAACTGATAATTTTCTGCCATTAACCTGTCGACGCCAAGAACAATTTCCAATTTAAAAGTTTGCTCTTTTTATTTAATTTATAATCAATTATTACATTATGACACCAAAATATACTGCATGAAAAAACAATTTTTAATTATCTCTTACTACTAACTAGCGTTCATAATTCAGTGTTACATATTTAATACTTATCATATAAATATAAATATAATTTCTTAACCTTAAATTTGCTTCTTCTGTACATTAGCTAAATTTTATTCAAAGATAACTATATAAAAATGTAATACTTTTACTGTTTTACTATAAAATACACTATATTTTTATATTATAAATTCAGTTATATACTGCTAAATTGATGTTCATTTCGTCCTAAATAATATAATGAACTATTTAAAATATTTTACATAAAAAGACACTTCTGTAGAGAGTATAATTATAAATAGATATTTCAGTGATTTAATGATTAATTAAATTCCTCAATATCGAACTCGAATTATTATTTAAATTATTATTAATTAATTAATAAGAATAATATAATAAAATTAACATGGACAAAAAGAATGTATACATTTCGAGATATACAAATTTATAAATGAGTGACATTAAAAACAAACTAATTTATTGTTGTTATTCTATCAGATTTCTAGTATGTTTATGAACTGTATATATTTTGCGCTGTACATTCATTTACGAAGATGATAAATTTATCATTAATTTTAATTTTGTAATTAAAATATTATTACAGTTTTTTAATGACTGTTGTAGTGACATCGACTATCACCATTTTCTGTTTACAGGATTTGACATGTTTTGTTTCCACAATTATAGTGAATTATATTTTTTAAGTGTAGTCTGAAATTAGCGTTTAGTACATTAATGTCCTAAGACACATTATTATTGCCCCGAGAGCGAAGCTCGAGGACAATAATATGTGTCCGAGGACATTAATGTACTAAACGCTAACTTCAGACTGTACTTAAAACCCTGTACATGCCTCGGACGCTTGCGTTCGAGTAATAGTAATGTACTATTATTCAAATATTTCCTCTACATGTTTTATAATTTGTTAAAAGTAAAATTTATTTTTGCGATTGTAGTGTATTTGTTAAAATGAACAAATAATGAAATGACAATGACCGATGCCAAATATCTCATTGAAAATTTAACTCGTACAGCTATAACTATAAGTTCATATAACTGCCATATTTTATTCTGTTCTACTTTCTTATACAATCTATCAAATTTTATACTGTTTTTATATATCTTCTCAAGTAATATTTTTGATGCTTGTTATTTCTTAATAAATGTACACTGAAAATAGACCAATATTTTATTTAGTGCAATTTTCAAAATCATAACATAACTTGAAAATAATTGATTGTTTAATTATGTAATAACTTCTTTAAACATAACATTGTGTGTCGCAAAATTATTATAGCAAGAATATATATAGACCAGATTTATTACAACTATATTGTAACGCATATGGCATATATTATATTATTATGTAAATTAATACTGGTAGTGATATGAAAGCACGTATACATACAACAATCGTTTTCATTCATGTTATATGGATTTGGTATTAACTTACAATTAAATAAAACTTACATTTTATATTTATTCACCATTTGTATATTACATGTTAACAATTTCACATTGCATTTTTTTACACGTAAAAATTTTATAGTTGTGAATAGGCAAGTTGAAATTTAATTCCATATTAACTTTTGTTTCACTTCAATTTTTTCTTAATTTACTTGTTTGCATCTTTTATTATATTATATCTTTGAAACATAGCTTTAAAATAATATAATAATATTAAAATTTGAGTCAATCAAAATTATTGCTTAATAGAGAAAAAAATTAATTTTTAATGATAAAATAAAAATTCTGTTATTATAATAATATCAATTTTCATGCTATTACGTTTTAAATAAAAGTCAAAATCATATACGACATTAATTATATTAGTTATATTAGCTATAACTGCTGATCAATTAAAATCAATCTCAGTTTCCGAATAACATATTCATGTATTTTCTATACTACTGCGCGATAAGTTAAAGTAAGGAAACTGCATTAAAATTCACGTACTTCTCGTACATGTTTGGTAAGCAACTACAATTGCACTTGCAACTAAAAAGAACTCAACAATTCATTGGCTAATACGCATAATGTTCTATCTAGATTTTTATTACTTATGAAATAAATTTATTAAATTATCCTTCAGCGATATCTGCACATGTATTTTCCGTTTTACTCAAAAACGCATCAGTTTTTATCATTGTAACATAGTAAAACTGTTACATTTTCATTATTCTTAGAGAAAAAATATGCTATGTATATTTACACCAATGAACACCTTCCAATTAATCTTGTAACTTATTAGTAATAAAATAGTTAGAAAACTTTTTTTCTTTAATAAACAGTAATTTGTTTAAAACAAAAAAGGGAAAATTTAAGACCGTCCAAGTATAATTTTAAATAAAATTATTAAAATGTAAAAACGACCGAAATTCGTTATTAACTTGGACACTTTGCGTTGAGATGTTTAAAATATATAAAAATAGCGTTAAAAAATAAATAATTGTCACAAACTAAAATTTACTTAAAAACGAAAAA
>JABFPI010000366.1:0-10357 GCA_022817465.1 Embidobia sp. ZL-2020 | reverse complement strand
CACTTATTTCCTTCGCTTTGTCTAAAATATTGGTAAATCATTAAATGCACTGTATTAACGTATTGCAACATTTGTACGGGGTTAATAACGTTTGATGGTTTTAGACAAGGTTTTCTTCAGTTTCGCTTATTAATAGAGGGAATGAACGCTGTTTTAACAACAGTTTTTATTGGTGAAAAAATATGTAGAAATAAGTGAATACTAATAAAACGCAGAAATTATCTTATAATACAGTATATTAAAGAAATTGTGGGTGTGAAATGGAAACAATTTCATTGGAATCAACAAACGTTTTTCCCTCTAACAGGTACTAAAAGACAGAACGCCTAGAAAAAAATACTTTGTAAAAGTATACCAAAAAGCGTGTCCGTTGACACTTGAGTTAATTTACAATTCATGTGTAAACTTACACCGCTGATAATCCGGGTAGCACACACAGACAACAGTGTAAAGCGACCTCACGTTTTGTGGAGTTTCAAAAGGTGTTCGTTTTGGACACTTCTTGGTCGGTGTAATTTTACAATGGCCTTTTTTCAGTCGCTCGACAGCTTGTGAATTTATTGCTCTCGCGTCCTCTCCTCGCAACGACGCTCGTCTAACTTTGATTCATGCAGTTTTCCAGTTACAAGCAAATTACTTTCAAAGCAAATGGACGCGTTCGACTGCGAGTCGAAGCGGTGCTCAGAACGCCGTGTAAAATTCAATACAACTTTCGTACGCCGTCAAAATTGATCCGCACCAAATAACTCTTTTGGTTTGCATTTCGCAACGTTCCAATACAGCGAGACTCTGTTTGATTATAGACAATTTATTCACTATCAGTCTTTTGATTTGTTCAAAATGATTTTTATTTCTCGTATACTTGGGTTGGTACGTATCTGCGTTTAGTGGTGTCCCGAAATAATCAATTGCACGTTCAAAACCACCAAAACCTATTCTTTTTGCGAGCTTTTGTTAATATTTTGTCAAATAAAATTGCTTGTTTTGACAACAAATATTATAATATTGATATACCTAATTGGTTATTATTATTATAAAATAACACTGGGCATCACTGTTTGCGATACCTGAAGAGAACACAAATTCAAAGCCATCGAGAACAAACCCCAGGCGAATGTCACTTTGTTCCAACGAAATAAGATTGCGTTTATTTGACTATAAATTGTGGCAAACTGCATCTGCAAGTCATATCTACACAAATGTACAAATAATTTTTCGTGTTCTTGAAAAACAACTTTAATCTACAAAAACGCATACTTTTTGATACAACATTTTTGTTACACTTTAAATAAATCAACTACATTTAAAATGAATTTTCATATATATTGTTCACCGATGACGTGTACAATAAGATAGTTCAGGCAAAAAGAATGAAACTAAGACATTATTGAAAGAATTGATCAAACGATTCAGACAAGACTTGCAAAAGTCAAGTTTGCGCAAACCTAGAGCAAAATCGACCGTGAACGGGTCCACTTGTGCCCGGTTAAATACAAATTCGTCTAAACTTGCGCTCGCATTAAAACTAAATCAATAATCTAAGGTTCGGCACGCAGTCGCAAACGGTTGGTCCGCGTGTTATTCATTAGTCCGACGGCGCTCAAACTGCGGCACGATAACTGCAAAAGCGCCGAGCGTTGATTGCGTGCGCGACGCACTTGATCAGGTTACGCGTGCACACCCGGAGACGCGTCCTACTCTACATGTAGCATAAACACATGTGTACGTACAACGTCGTTATTTATACACACATATGCACCTATATGTCGTCGCGACTCGTTCTGTTTTGTGTTTTGCTTATTACTTTTGCTTGTGTGTCCCTTTTTTTCTTTTCTTGTTTCCTTCATTTTCATCGTAGACTTTTTCTTCAAATAAAAAAATACAGTTACAAAGGATGCACGAGGAAAATGACTCTTGAGGTTTGCCATATACAGGGTGTCCACTAGTCGCAAGTGTCGGGGTGAAGGGCGGGCGTGGGGACCGGACTTACAGACACTAGGACGTACTTTTCTCTCGAGGACAGGGCGGGGAACATACGTCACGCGAAATCCCACAAACTCCTGACTCTTGTACCGGTCATATAAAAGTGGCAGTTATGGCAATAGCGAGATGTCTATTCGATAATTATACTTCTGTTCTTGTATGACCATCTTATGTATTACGTCTAACCTTTTAGACAATATATGTTTATATTTTTTATATTATATTTATACTTATATGTTTCGTATATATCTTGCACAGATGTTTCCTCTATACGAGACATAAACCGCTTTTGAAATATTTTTATCCAGTGATGGGCGCTGTTCAGACGAACCATTTGTTTGAGATTTTACTCGAGTTGTACCATTTATTTGTTACTCTTCATTTTTTTCTTTATTTTCTTATTTATTGGTTTGTGATATTTCGACGGATGCACTATTTTTGGACACTTTGAAAATATTTTTCACTCATTTTTGAGTTACTTATGTTATGATTTCCTTAAGTTACATTTTACGTTTCGAAATAATCTGATGTAACGTTAATAATTAATATTGATATGCATATGAAATGAAGATTCAGATTATATATGTTTTTAATTAACAATAACTGATCAATAATTAATCGATCAAAATGCTCATGTATTAGGTATAATACTTATCTCCAGCTAATGATTAAATTACATTACATTTTGTTAATCATTAATCATACAAAGACATGCTAATTAAAAAAAAAAAATGTTTTCCAATTTTGTTGCGCAACTTCTTTATTTCATTTGTTAAATTTATATTATATTTTTGGCAACAATACACTTATAAAACTAATGTAATTAAGACAATATTTTGAAAATGATGTGAAGTATAACATTATAACAAGTCTCCAAAAAAGGTACATCGATCATTTGAAATGATACAAGGCTGAAAATGAAGTAGCTTAAAATTGGAAAAGGAATCAATATGAAAAGTAACAGAAGGATTACCTTAACTTGATTTGTCGTTGTAGAAAAGGGAGGAATGAGACGCCGTGCAACATCGTCCATCACTCTTTATACCTTACACCTGTATGATTACCTTATACATAATAAATTACCTAACGTTAACCCTTTCACACTAAGATTTGTCCTCCGTGAACTGAACAGTTGAAACAATTGTTCGCTCGCAATGTGTACACAAAAGTTCACTGCCCTTGGATCTGAACGTCTATCGAAAATCGAATGCCGCTGTTATAAAAATATAGACTTCGACGTAAACGTTATAAAAAGGCTAAAGGCAACGTCGACGGTGAAAGGGTTAATTAAAGCAGTTGGACAATGAAAATGAATTTAACTTGATCCGCGCGTTCCGCAGCGGCGGCGGCGGCTCCAATTTCAATTAAATAGACCCTGATTTGTTCCAACTTGAACAAAAATTAACGAGATTGTTAGTTAGTTTCGCTTATACAATTACACGCGCTCTTTTGTTATTGCGATCAACACTTTTTTCCTCTTAACGGACACTATGATAACATGTACACTCGTACACATCTATAAACCTCGAAGAGGGGCGAAACGAATTTACAAATTTGTATACACGTGTGTCGGATACTAAACGTAAACAAGGATGAAATTTACATTTTCAGTTGACGGCCGTTCGAGTGAACAAACCCAACAGCTTCTTCGTACAAAATCGGAAGGGATGCCGCTGTTGCAGTCGTCACGAAAATTATTATCAACGCTCCCACGAACCGAACGCTACACCTCGTCGCGCGAAATATAATTTCATTATAAGCGACGCGACGAAATATGAATCTTTTGTTCGTTTCCACGGGAATGGAAACACTTTGCCAATTGCGCTCCTCTCTTTCCTTCTCCCCTCAATTTCCTATTCATCATTTTCCACCGAAATTGATAAATACGAAACGACAAAGCTTTACATACTTGTACGTAAAAATGACGATTGCAAATTCGCAGTGTGTAGAAAACAAATCATTCGACCCTCGTCCGTGGAACGGCTGCATAATTTTGCAGGATTAAGTGTTTACTTGTACAAACTGTATGTTGCGGTAATACATAAATTGTCGCTGAAAGAAGAAGACGCGGGGATGAAACAAGACGGAGAAAGAAAACAAAAAGGGGAGGGAGAAAAAAAGGACGACCGAATGGGACTATCGTATCTCGTCACGAGTCAAAAGCAAGCTTGACTGTGCGGACTATTATAACACTAATACCGTGTAAAAATCAATAAATCGCTAAGTACACGAGGTTCAACATCAAAGGAAGCTGCTAGCCGGTGAAATCAGAGTGTGGGATTTCGATCAAAGGAAAAGCCATTTTAAAGAGCAGAGTCAGTGGACGGTCACCCTGTACACACATTCGACACATAGTTTATATATATAATTAAAACGCTCTTCGAAATACTGTAAAATCTCACAAAATACTCTTCTCATAAAAAGACGTGGCTGAGACTCATAAAAACTCGGGCCGTACGATTTCGAACGCTCATCGAGATTCGGCAGAGAAAGTTGTTACAAATTATAATTAGAGAGAGAGAGAGAGAGACAGGCAGACAGACAGACAGACAGAGAAAGAGATGGATAGAGAGAGAGAGAGAGGGAGAAAAGGGGGAGGGAGAGATTCTAATTAGATAGCGAGTGTGACAGCAAAGGATACTCGAGTGGGGCCTAAAAACGAAAAGGGCGGCAGTCACGACCGCGCGGTTTTTTTCTTTCACGTATATATATAACTTTTTTTCTTCTTCTCTGTTTTCTAGTACTTTTTCTCTTCGTTTCCTCCGTACTTTTTTCTTTTGTTTTCTTTTTGAAATAGAATCTCTTCGGAATATGCCTCTGTTTATTGCTAATCGATCGACGAATGCGGGAATTGTTTATAAAATAGAACTATACACAACGCGCTCCGCGAGTTCTCTCTTCGCGGTTCTTCTTCCTCCCGTCTTCTTTCTCCCCGTTTGTCCCCTGTTGGCCCTACTTTTTACAGCAGCGATCGCTCTTCATTCACGTATACTTAGCATGGAGGCGCATTCGTCGATCGCAAGAAAAACGCGACCAATTCACATTTGCGTCGCGTCCCGCGAAACCACGACTCTCCGTTCACCGGTTCCAACCGTAAACCTTGTTTCCTCTTCGCCTTCGTTTCGTTTCGTCGCTTCCCCAGCGTTTCCTCTTTGTTCACTCTTAGACTGAATACGAATAGACGACGTTTGTTTTTTGTTTCCACAACGCTCGAACGAGATAAGAGATTTACATACACACATCGATAGCGTCAAAGTTCTCCCGAAAGTTAATTTGACTTATAATTTAGGGTACCTTGGTTTTCATCCTCGACGCATGTCCCTTCCTTACGGTAGTTGTTTTTAGTTTATATTTTGTATATATATATAATTTTTTTTAGTTTCATATCATTAATGTTATTTTTTTCTGTTTAATATTTGTTTCCCTATCGATGACTTACGAGTAATATTTACGTTTTACGATCGATCGATAAGTTATTCACAGCGATAAATGGATAGAAGTTTAGCAGCTCCAAGGATAGAAGTAGTAGTAAGACTACACTTAATCCGTCAAGCTGCCGCACAGTAGCAAACAAGATGGACGACAGATGATAGGCTAAATGATATAAACGAAGTCACAAGAGCTCGTATTGACGTAAGTGCATTCGCTGAATGATATCCCGGCAGTCATTGAAGACTCTCTTGATGTTCTCGGTGTCAACGGCGCACGTGAAATGCGGGTAACAGTAATGCTTCCCGTCGCCACTTGCCGTACTTATGCGCTGCAACAGACAATGCAAAAGGTTATTCGATATTTCGACGCGCTTTTATTCGATTCGGTGCGTCGGAGCAACGCTCGCTCGGCCAGCGCTTTTCTTCGTGCCCGAATTTCCCCTCGCAATGTGCGCTCGTTCGGCTTCTTACACTGAGAGAAATTTGAGGTCATACATTAAGATCATTCCCGTCAAATTTTACTATTTTTAAAAGCACAGCGGACTTATTGTGAAAAAAGGGCAAAATTGCTTGTAAACGTAGCAAAATATAAAAACATTAAATTTTAACGTTTTCTGTTACAAAATAACAAAAAATTACACCGTTTTCACGAACACTTTCATATTTTCCGTAGTAAATTTTATTATGTCTACGTATGATTTTGTAATTTAAATAGCATGAATTTTGATTTGATTTGATTTCATTTTTTAATTGTAACTAAATAACTTTCAAAAATGAAAGTAATCTTGTATTTCCTGCTAATTGTTTGTAACTTATCTGATTTGTCATTACATTTGATAAATAATACTGATTATATATCTGACAAATACCGCGAAATCATACGTTTCAGCTGCATCCTATGAATATAAACAATGTTTAATTAATTCTAATCTAACATACGCATGAGTTTTCGGAACGCAAGTCGCAACGCAATCGCTGGATACATACGTACTACATGTTGGAGTGTTCTTATACACTGTAATGGAACCGACTTTAGGACTTGCGAGAAACATATGCTCATTTCATCAAAATTATATTTAACTTATATTATTAAGTAATTATTAACAAAACATGTAAATTTTAATCGCAAAAATATTTGTAAATGCTAATTTAATTTGGAAATAAAAAATATATTTTATTTCATTAATAAAATTTTATAGATGAAAACTGAATACAGTAATAGATATGTATATATCACGCATATATCATAGTTGATAACCGAAAAATTACTATGTATAAGAGGAAACTATACTTTGAATGTTCTTAATAAGTAATGTATTTTGCATCACTTTTCTCTTTATATAGAAATGTAATATTTTATGTAATTATTTTTAAGATCTAATTGGGAACTTTTAATACTAAACATAGTAAAATTTGCTTGATGATTTTTTAAAAAACAAATAAGTATCCTTTTTGTTATTAAAAAACAGACATTAATAAGAATTTAATTTTACAAATAAGTATCGTTCCATTTATCGATATTTATCACAGTACTTTAATCAATATACAAAGTAAATATTAAAAGTGATATTATATACTATATAATTGTGAATTTTTATTACTAGACATAGTAAAATTTATTCGTAATTCTTTTAAAAAATATGTAATTCATATGAAAATTAGATATTTTCACACAATAAGTCCAGGCTGATACAAAAAATAGTAATTACTCATCTGAATTGCATTATTTTAGACTGAATCATTTCTCTCAGTGTGATTTGCAATTTTTTTTATATGAAACAGAAATATTGTAATTTGAAAATTTAGAAAAAAAAATGTGAAATGATTGTTTAAAAAAGTTTATAAAACTTGAAATTTATGATCAGTATCGGAATTTGCAAATTCACATAAATATGTATACACTGTAATATGACTCGAATGAATGATTCGCAATTTTTCAACATGCAAAAAATGTTAAAATTTGAAAAAAAAATTTAATTCTTTCATCAAATTTGTAAAATTAAACATGTATGAAAAATATCGAAAAGTTTTAAACAAATAATAAATTAAAATGAAAATAAAATTAATTACCAATCAAACCACCTTTTCTGACGTATAAAATGTAAAAAAGCTCAAATCACGCGTTTTGATTTATTACAACATTTTGTATATAGAAATGACGGCGCGACAAATTAGCGTGTCGAAAATGTAACTTGCTACGGTGAACTGCACTTGAATTGACATTTGCACAGTGATTTACAACACTTACAAGTATAATAGATCCGGTTTTGCGCGATGACAGCCAATCAACAAAGGATTGCTTTGACACTACGCAACAGAGCGCCGACGGGCTCTGCTCTGAACCGAATTTTCGCGCGGCTTACGTCGCGCTGCAACTATACTGCACTGACCACTCGTATTGCATTGTGTGATATAAGTGGTGGAATTTGTTACTTTGTTTGCTTCGGAAACCTGATTGTTGCTAATCTCAAAGCGACTTAACTTAATTTTAAGTGGTTGCGTCGTTTAAGGTACCTTAACGACTTGAATTTTGAGGGTTTAAAAATTGTTTTCAGTCTTTGGTAGACGTTTGCGAAATTTTATTGTAATTAATTTAGGTAAATATATGTGAAAAATTAAGCAAAATAACGAGTACAACTTGCGTTCAAATTGGGTGTAAAATTAAAGATAAAATAGCTGACATGTATTGTTAGAGGAAAAACATTACTTTTTTATTTGTAGAAAAGGTTGAAGTAAGACAAATTAAAAAAACTGGCTGAACTTTGTTATTTGACGATATTTTATAATTTATAAATATCCAAGACTGAAATTTAAAAAATTTTTTTCCAAGCTCAATTTGCATTGCTGAAAACAACATATTTTTAATTAAACTTATGTTTCTTGAAAGATTGAAGAGTGTTCTTTCAGATTCCGATTTCAGTATATTTTGCCTTAAAATTAAATATGGCTTTTATGTGCACAAATACGAGAAAATTAAAGATTTAATTTATTATTTTTAAATTTGGTATAGTTTATGGGCAATTCTCTTGAACTTCTAATTTTTGATAATTTAAAAATTAAAACTTAAAATTAATATTATATGTTACTATTACACATTATGACGTTTATTTATACATTCATAAAGATACTCTACTATGGAACATCATTAATTATTATGCCTTCCCTCAAGAAAGACATTTAATATGTGTATATTTTTTTTGACAAAAATTAGTTTACCCTGTGTTTAAATTAAATTTATATCATAAAAATGAACATACATTTGCAATATAGAACGTTTTTGCATATTAATAACATATTATTAACATATATTTTATTAAAAATCACTACTAAATAAATTGTTATTAACATAGAGTTACTGTATAATTATTTAATTAAAACTCTACGATTTTAAAATAGTATTTATAATTATGTAATAATAATTTTGAAATATTATATTAAGTCTAAATTTATCTAAAATTGTATTTTATAATGCGTTCACAATCATTTCAAGAATTTAATTGAAATTATATAAAAGTTTCATTACAACTTTGACAGCATTACGTCTTTGACATATATAAAGATTGATCAATTTTTATGATTTAGACTACAAAACATTCAATAAAAATTATTCACATGATAAAATTAGGAATAACGTCAATTAATATGATTCACACGAGTCATTATAATGTAATAATATCAAATTAATGCGACATAAAGTTTTGACATATAAATGTAACCTTTGCACGCGATAACTTTCCATGCTAAATACGCACTTAATTCAGTTGATTTCTTAAAAACCATTTGGTGGTAAAAACATTTTCAGTAGAGTTTCAATATTCTGTACATAGCGAAAAATGTATAAAAATATATTTCTATTCAATAATATTTCAAGTTTCACGCGCATTACAAGTTTCACATCAAATCTTGATGACAGATTTTGAACTTTTTTTCACATAAATATTTAAATTGCACATAATATGTAATACAATTACCATATTCTGCGGAATCCCATGTATAAGAATTGATTTTCTTATTATTTAATGCGGTCTGTCCTTTTACGTAAATAAAGAAAATACAGCGAGATCACGGCTTGAGACAATATCAAAAGTGACAGTTGTCAGCACAATTTTAAACATTATTTCGAAACAATGTTTGCAAATTAGTTTTTAAAACTGTAAAAATATAAACTAAACATTTTTTAATATTTCTGATGCATAGATTCAAATAATGTAGACGAATTGAGTAATAATGTTCTTAAAAAATGTTTGGGACACATAGGTTAACAGTTTGGGAGAATTGCCCATATCAACGATTTGTTCATTGTATGTATGAGAATGGAAGATTGACGCAAAAATGTTTTAATTCATGTCATTTAGATCCAATTCGATCATTATGAATTCGATATTATTAAGAGTGGTAGCGCACCAACAACTGAATTAAATAAATTATCAATTAGGGAATAAATTGAATAATATTTTAGATGACTAATATCTATTTATTAAACATTCTCGTTTTAAACCACGTAAACTTTTTACTTTAGATAGAATAACAATAAACTGCGAATTTGGCTCCAATTTAAACTATTAGCTTGAATTAATTTGACTTTAAACTTAAACTGTTAACTTGCGTAATAGACCGTTTCACACTGTAATTGCCATCCATTAATTAATATACAATGAAAAAGTAAAATTCGCGTAATTTGTCATTAAAAAACCAATAGGAAAAACATTTAAATCAAAATTAATTGACTTTTTCTCCAAGTTATCAGAAACTTTGTACGAAGTTTGTAAATTACAGAGTTTGCAAAAACAACTTTATATGTCTGCAAAAGTTTTACATAACGAATAAAAAAATCACATCCTTAAGGGATGTGAAATTTAGACCTACAGCTGAATAAGACCTAAATTATTAATTTGTTAACCTTTTGATGATAGAAGCATATTATGGTATACGACTCTGGTTTT
>JABFPI010000365.1:0-10357 GCA_022817465.1 Embidobia sp. ZL-2020 | reverse complement strand
ACAAAATTACAGAATCAAACGATAAATGAATATTATATTTTGTAAACATTATCTTACAGTTATATCCAAAAAAACAAACCATTTTATCGTACCATTTCCACATTATCACGTTTAATGTATGAATTTATGCTACAGTCACTGCAAAAAGTCAATTTTTGTTAAAAAACGAATATTTTTTACTTATAAAAATCATACATTGTTAATTATAAACTCACAACGGACATCTTTTAATGTAAAATGTGACAAATTTAAGTTATATTATAAATGTTTAAGACCTAAAATATTATATTTATATGCATATGAATTAACTTTTGAGACTGACTATCATGACGGTCCCACCTTAATGCAAGATCGAAAAATGAATAAGTAAAAGATTGGTTTGATGAAGATACGATTTACAATACGTAAGTTACAGCGTTGTTTGAGTCACCTTTTCAGTGTTTAATTATTGAAGGACGAAAAAGTTGCGTTGCGAAAGATATTGGCGAACAGTTGCACATGATGGAACTATTGTTTGTTGCTCCGGTCATGAAAGTTTCGAACGATGTTGAACAAAGAGCGAGGAAATGTTTTCGCGTGAAGAAAACTGGCATAAACACAAAGTAAAAGCTAAATAGAGTTGTACGCCTCGAATGAAACGAGATGAAATAAATACGATCTGGCCACTTCTCGTCTCAACATGGCTCGATGGCACGTGATCGTAGATGTTGGCGCGCCGCCAAAACTAATTACACCACATGCCTTCTTTCCTCGGTCGTCTTCAACTAGAGGCTGTGTGCTGAATTCATAATTTATAACTTGTAAAATGAACAAAAATTTGTATTTTCATCAGTGTGCACGGACCGAGAAAAATATAACAGTAAATTTTACTATAAATTTGAGCTCAACAACCCCGGAGGGATAAATTACAAGTATCGTCATGATATTACGGCAAAATTTCTCTACTTTAAAGTGAAATTCCGAACCTTTTTAAAGGTTTGTTTATTATCACGATACAGTGGAATAATTAATTTTTAGACAACGCTTCGGCGTAAAACATTGAAGACGATTTTAATTTGCCCGCCAGATACATTCGAAGTTGTATTATAATTTGCTGATATATTTGTCGGAATATAAAACTCGGCGGTAAATATCGCGTGTTGATTAATTTGGTAGGGTACGGGCGCGCTCGCGTAAATATGTGTATTTGGCGTGGAACAAAAACGAACTTTCCACCACCGTCGCGGTGGCTTTGTACCTTTATTTGCCGTCACCACGCGTCGGTTAAAATAATCGCAAAAATATTATATTTGACGAAAATGTTTAATTCCTGTTTTTGCTATTGCACTGATGCTTTGCAATTTACCACTTTTTGATGCATTCACGTGTGCTCGTTCAATGATATTTTCAATAGAAACGCCCACATAATGAGTGCATTTGGTGTAATCGACATTCGACAGATTTTATATTTGCAAACGATTAACCAAAGATACAGACTCACAATCATTTTTATAAATATTCGTCATACGCAGGGAAAAAAGGCATGGACCGGTAACTACGGCCTGTTGTTGATTTATACCCGAACGTAGTTCTGCGGTTGCCAGATTTATCAGTTTTAGTTGAATGTAAGATGGATTGTATTTCGTGCAATCGTACCCGAAATCTATATTTTTCATTTACTTTGCGTCTACATTTTCGCTGATGTGAATTAAATGTACATAAATGTGTCTGAAAAATGACGCGAGTTCTCACGTTTGAATGAAAGCTCACGTAATTTTTCACGTAATTTCTCGTGCGAGATTTCTTGTAAGAATTCTTGATAGGGCGTTCAACTGCAAAAGAATCAACAGGAAAATCAATTAAAAATTGTTCATGTGCAGTGAATTGCGCAAACTTTGAAGGCGGAGCAAAATATTGTACTAAATTGACTCGGAAACTTGTTGGATTATCGGCGATCTTACACAGCGACGCCCGCTTGTATTCGACACACGTTTTCCACTTTCGCGGGGAGAAAAAAAACTTTCATTCACCCCACTCTATTGTGAGAATTCTTTGTCTTGCGCTTACAAAGCCACGGGTCGGAAAAATTCGCTCCGAATGTGCGCGCCAATTTGCGATAAATTGCCCGCACTGGACTATTGATTAGCTGATCCACATATTCATCTGTCTCCGCTTCGCGAGATAAAATGTGCGAACCCTGCGAATTAGCACCTCGCAGATAAATGAGCTGCTTTACATCGCACCGCTGTCTCCAACACGTCGCTTAAACGTTTCTCCATATGTTTTCGAGTGCGAACGCGCATGTATATCAGTCTTGAGCCTTTTCAAATTTAGTACTCACTACCGATTTCCAAAAAAAAGTCTCCTGAAAATCTCATTCATTTAATGTTTTAGATTAAGCGTTTGCGAATTAAGAGAACGTTATTGTTATATATGATTTTGAGGTTCGTAAGTGGCCATTAAATCGTCGTTAGTTTTTTTTTGTTTTAGAAACAGATTTTCTAATCACGTTGAAAAGCGATTCTCAGTTGAAAATTTGATACTATAAAAAAATATGCTTTAAAGGGATGTTCTGAAAAAAATATTTATTAAACTTAGTTTTTAAATTGATGTTGAAAAAGTCTTTATAAAAGTCAGACAAAGTTTTACAAATTGTATAAAGATTTGAAAATCTCAAAAAAACCATAATTTGCTTAATACCTAAACAAATTTTTTTTATAGAGTTCTGTTATTCATGCTATACCAGAAAAAACTTTCGAAATTGAAACTTTCGCCTTTTTCAATTTTGGCATTATTTAGTTTCAGTATTCGCTATCCGTGTCAGAGATTTACAAAACTTTTCACACCTTCTCAAAGATTGTTTAGTTTTTTGCAAGACTTTTAAAGATTCTCATAGCTTAACTCTTTCAACGACAAAGATTTTCAAAGATCTTGAGAAAAGGACACCGAGATTCACAATCAAATGAATTGAAAAGAGACAGAGTAGAATAATTTATGGGTTT
The DNA here is from genome assembly GCA_022817465.1 of Embidobia sp. ZL-2020. Lineage (NCBI taxonomy): Eukaryota > Metazoa > Arthropoda > Insecta > Hymenoptera > Scelionidae > Embidobia > Embidobia sp. ZL-2020. The sequence goes on along the minus strand of JABFPI010000365.1, from coordinate 7,376 downwards.
TAAGATTTGAAAATGTTAACATGAACAAAAATTGAATGTTAAAAACAAAATAATTTCAATCGAGTCTTTCTTCAATTTACGCTTCTCCTCTCTTTTACACACAAGTGAGAAAAATTTTGCAAAAGTATGCAGAAGATTTTTAATTATGATACGGTTCTCGCCAATTTTAACGAGATGTCTGTTCAAATTTACATGAGAGGCTAGTGCCTTGGGACGCGTTGTCCTACGGGACATATCAATTAAAAATAGAAATATTTCGATTTAAATTCAAATATTTTTATAACGCTGTATACGAAGGAACACAAATTAGTTACAAACCTATTTTTCGCATTATCTTTCCTATTATTTATAAACGTTATATAATGATTATTTATAAAAATGAGTATTCTTTATATGATTTTCTTGTACACTTAACCCAGATATATTTTTAATAACCTATTAAAACAAACTATCGTGTCGTATTCGTGTTGAATATATGTAAAACGAAAAATTTTGCCGCGACAGCAAATCAATGTTTGCCGCAAAATCGCCGACAGCAAAAATCGATGTTTTTCATTATAAGTTTTAGCGCTCTCAGAACGATGGATCATAGATACTAAAATTTTTTACCCTTTCAAAGAACCAGCAAAACTCAATGGAAAAAATATTTTTAAAAATCAAAGTCGTTACATGTATTTTAGTGTGTGTAAATATAAAGTAATGAGATTAAATGTAAATAATTTATCCCAGATTTTTGTATATTTTTTTAGCTCTTTCAATTTTACGCGCAACTTTTTTTTGTATGAAAGGAAAATATGAAATAAATGATACTGTAAAAATATCACTGTAAATCCAAAGAATGTATATAGGCTTCATATTTTGAGGAAAAACATTTTTATTATCTTGATAATAAGTGCAATAATGTTTCGTCTTTGAAGGGCCAGATAATGGTGCGAATGAGGTTCTACGTAAGCTTTCTGTTTACGTAAATAATTAACACCAAAATGATCTTGAAAGAGTAACCATTGGTTTATTTTTATAAATATAATGTAAATATTTTTGGGCATAGTTTTTAAGGTAATACTAATGTCATTTATGTTTGATATGATAAAAAGTGTAACGTTATTGTTAATAATTCATCGAAAAGTATGAAATAAATGAAATGAATTTTCAATCTAATAATAATGTATTAAAAAAAGTCATGACAGTTCAGTTAACATACAATACATTTTTTTTTTTTTTTAATAGTCTTTATTTGCCGTAATTTTTTATTAAAGTGTTTACTACTTGTGATACATTTTGCATAAATTCAATTGTAACGATGAATACAACAAAAAGCACCTATAAATACTGCTCAAATCGCACTGCACCTGAATGTGTCCTATTTTTTATATGTGTAATCAATTTATTTGTAATAACATTATTCTGTGTAGATATTTATAAAAAAATCAATACCGATTTGAATATATATTAATTTAAGGTTGAAAGGTAAAATAAGTCATAACATTATTCTCGGAATACAATTAATACCCAATGTTTTCATATCAGGATGATTTCCGATGATTCATTAAACTTTAATGCAGAATTATATAAAACGTCTCTATCGGTTAATATGGACTGCACATTTAGAAAAGTACAAGTTGATGTATCAATTTTATTTATTAAACTTGTAATAATGAGTTCGCTATCGATAATCGACCTTACTACCTTAAGTCAAGAATACAGCTATCATGATTGATTGTGTAAAGCTTTCATAGGATCTCAAACGCAATACGTGGAGTTGAGTTCTGCACGTATTGGTCGAAAAAGGAGGGCTAATATCTGCATTATCCTACAGTCAATATGTGAAAGGTAATCAAAGTATCGAAATTTAAATGAAATGAAATAATAACGTCAAAGGATTCGACAACCGATGGCTGAACGAAAAGCACTCAGTGGGGTGGAATATAGATAGCGCCGATAAGTAATGACTTATTGCCAATAGTACATCCCACATATTCAGTTTTAGCAGGTGGCAGAGGCATTTGGTCGAATAAAAAACGTTTGTTCAGACCAATCAATACTCGAGCAACTTAGCACCTCAAACGATCAGCACTGAAAATTGAATAGTCATGAAGACCTAATTCGCAATTTGTCACACAAGTATCTAGCTACAGTTTGACAAAGAATCCAACGTCGAAAGACGTGCAGACGCTCGAATGACGAAGGTCTAATTTCGTTCGGAGATCGCGTACAGGATAACAGAATTGTTTTCGTCATCGGGTAAACCCGATTTGCATATGTTTTTATGGTCCATAATAGGGATGAAATTTACATATCGTATTGCGAGATTGCATTCATCTTCATTAATTCGTTTATCCAACTCCTTGCACAAAGAATAGAAATAATTTATTTGCGTTCGAGGGGATGCATTTTTCAAACTGGTGTTTTGAGGAGCAAAAAAATGTTGCTCTTTTGTGATAAAAGTAACTGTTGTTTTTTGACAATTTTTTGCCATGTTTGTACAGTTAAGCAAATAACCATTAAATTATTGTGAAATTAACATATAAGTTATTTGAATAAATAAAACAGTGCGTGATTTTGCAAACAACCCTGATCCAACATAAAAATTTGTCATATTGCAAAAAGGAAACGATGTTCATAAGTGGCTGACCATTATTTATTATGTTTTTATATCAAAACTTATTTGTAAAATTGTTCCTTTCATTTACGACTCCATTTGACTTAATTGAAGTTGATCCCGGTTAAAGAAAGACAATTTGGGATTTAATTTAAGACTATGATAGTTAAATGATGATAATTTATGAAATAATTCAAGATAATTGGATTTGAATGGAAATTTGATTAATTTCAAATTGACCATGTTAAATTAATTAAATTAAGTGAGTGAATGAAAAAAAGTAGGACAAATGAATGTTTACAAAGTAAAATGAGTTGAACATATCTTGGCGAAAGAAATAGAATTACTAGATTGAAGGTATGTTTTGAATGGTCGTCCTATTAATTAGAAATTGCATGCATAGCAGAAGCAGACAAGTCGGAATCTTTAAAGTTCTAGTTATTTTCCGGAACATTTTTGGAATTCTATTGCGCTATTAAAACTGGTTAGTTTCTGCTCTGCATAGGGTATTGAAAACTACTCTCACTTGAACACTCGCTCTTGCTTGCAGAGCTTACGTAATAAAGCGACAACTCCTTTGCGCTATTTGAATAACAGATGTTGAGTTATTCAGAGTAGCGAGGGAAGAAGTTAGAATTAGCAATGTCGTTATTAAAGTTAAGCAATTTCTTTTTCGCTTAAACGATTTGACGAGCTAGAGCTGTGTACAAATGTTGTGCGCCTCGCCGGAGCTGATTGAGTCAAGTGACAGGGTTAATTTGATAAAGGAGAATGGAAACGTTTCAGCGATATTGACAAAGGCGGCAAGTGGATGAAATGTATTTGCATGTAACTGCTTTATGACGCGTCTGAGCGTAAAGAATGCGAGTAAGCGAGATGATGGCGGAGGTATAATGAAATTATTAGAGGGTAGCGCGTGTCGTTTACAAGCGGCACACGCGTCGTGCCGTGGAGCACGCCCGGCGAATGTAGAAGCAGCTGCGGAGACGGCCTTGCTGCTGTATATGTGTCGAAGGCGTATTTCTGAATCCGTTTGTCGGTCAACTGCAGCAGGAGTCCGCATAATGGGATAACCGTGTTGACAGTAGGTAATCGTGTATAATGGTTTGTGGGTTACGGAATGGGTATTCGCAATCTCTATTATTCGACTGTGAAGCAACGAGTGACTTGCACCAGTCGCCCGTTTGCGCTCGACTAATACCGTTAATTAGCCATCTAGGTTCGGCTCGTTTCGGTTCGGCGTGTACACCTTGTCGCGTCTAACAAGCTCTAATTACCAACGTGCTTTGTTCAACCTAAAGATGACGATCTATTTTCGCTCAGCCGAATATCCGTCGTGCAGCTAATCATTTCATTCACGCTCTTGCTGATGGGCTCCGGACAAAAACAACCAATCGTCCTTATACTTCGTTATATTTCTTTCAATTGATTCGATTAGAGAGAAAGCTCAACCCCTGTCTTCCCTCCCCAATCAGAGCAAGTTGCCTCCATTTTTCTGCCTCGCTGCAGAGTCGGATTCTTGTTGTTGCATTTTGTCATTAATAAGACAATTAGGCTTTCTCCTTGAGGTTCTTGTTGCTCCAAATTAATAGTTAGTAGTGCTATTCTAAATTATAATTGCAAATGCAATTATAATTTATGCTTACAATCTGTTAATCCTAGGTAATAGTCATTCTTCTGTTATATATATTTATATAATATAGTATAATTTTGTATAAAAAACAATCTCAATGAATTTAAAACCGTCCAATATTATCATAAATAAAACTTTTTCTGAATTTAAAACCGACGTTTATTGGACATGATTCTTTGTTAATAATAAAAAATAAAATAAAAATATAAAAAAAGATAAAAATATAAACATATATACAAATAAAATTAAAATCAATATTATGTTTCAACCACTTTGGGATTGTGGTCCTCTTCAGATTAAATTGTTCGTCAATGTTATCCTTCTGAATATATGTTTTTATTTTTATATTTTTTTATATTTTTATTTTATTTTTTATTATTGACAAAGAATCATGTCCAATCAACGTCGGTTTTAAATTCAGAAAAAGTTTTATATAATTTTGTATAATTATATTTTGTAAATACTTTTTGGAGACAAGACAAAAACAGCATTTCAAAAAAAGTTGTAGAGTGGAATAAAAATGGATGAGTTCAAAAATAGAACATTATTAAAAAGGAAGGCGGTCAACATTGGAACAAAATAACAGGAAATGATAGCTGGGACGGTCCCTACACGCTTTTTCTAATATAATATAATACTTTTACCGAAAAACAAAAGTAACAAATTAAGTTTTATTAAGTCTTTATTATTTTTATCGCTATTATATAAGTGTATAAAAAATTATAACTTTTTTAGAATTTGGTTGTAATTTCTTTCGTGTACTATTTGACTAGCATACTTAAGTCAACTTTAAAAAATAGTCCTATATCTCTTCTACATAGAATCATTTAAGTCATATTTGGATCTACTGTCTATTAAACAAGAATATAAAACAACTGCACGCAGTTTATTTCTAATTTTTTAGTTAATATATATGTTAAATTTTTGAAGACGAACATTATTGTTTTTATTTCATTTGTTACATCATTATTTGAGTAACACGTGGACGGAAATTGCCGTTTATTTTATATATATAAATGTCGGAATATTGTCTATTTTATATACAGAAGTGACGTCCGCCCACGGGCGGAAAAATTAACATTTCCTTCCTACGGCAAAAACGCATACAAACATACGTAAAATGAACAACAGTCTCAGTGCATTGGTGGCACAAAATATGGTGTGTCACATGGGCGTGGCACGATTTTAAACTCGAGTGAAGTTGATAACACTCGACTTCGTCTTGAGCTACCGTAGCCTCGCCCTTGTGTCGTGCTGTTAACTTCATTCTCGTTTATAATCGCTCTTACCTCGCCATTGTAGCAATATATACTTTTTTTACAAAATGGAAGAATATAATGAGGCAGAAAGGGAAAAATTGTTTCATATTAATAATTATTCACACATAAAAAAAAAGAATTTTCTCTTTTAATATTATATTGGATATAAAATATACAATAAGGGCGTTATTCTAATTTTTCACTCGAATTGTTACCGAGTACTTGTTGTCAATAAATTTTAGAATATACCCATAAAAATAGAAAGTACTACTTAAATGGTATAATTTAAAAAATGTTCATTATACGTAATCAGACTGTCTCTGAGCACTTCAACATATTGAATTAAATTAATGTTTAAATAAGAATAATATGCTAATTGAGTATAAAGAAATATAAATTTTCAATTATATATTAAAACAAGAAATGAGTTAAAAAATAAGCATCGAGAAATGATTATTTTGGTATGGAAGTTAAAGAACATATGTGTAATATTATGTGTCTAAAAATAAGTTTTCTCGAATTGCACTGTTTTAATAATATATTACCTGACACGATGAAAAGAGCCTTGTTACTAATCAAATGAAGAATTCAAATAGCGATGAAAGTTTAATTTTAATAGCCCGTTTATAGGGAAAAGTACGAACAACAAGATAATTTGATACGTTTCCTACCACAAATTAAGTAGTTAATATCGGATTATTTTTAATACGTTCATTATCCGTTTGAATTAAAAATTTTGTTTACGAAATTATTTATCATGTTGCACTTGCAGAATTATAATAAAAATCCGAAGTAAGAAAAGACTGAAATAAATGGTTTTTGATATCGTCTTAAATGTCCGATGAAATATTTATTAAAATTTTCCATTGGTGAACATGTAATAATTAACTTTTTTTATAATACTTTAATTAATATATTTTATTCACTGAATATTTGTTTTTTTTTTTAAAAAAGGTATTAAAATGTTATTTAAATATCTTTATTAACTGTCCTCAGGTCAACCATGAACACTTTTGTCCTAGTTTTTTTGATTTTTTGTAGAATTTTTGAAAATGAGTCGCATGTTTTATTAAATTATGATTACAATATACCAACTGAAAATAAATTTTAATAAAGAAATTTATACGAGAGACTTCAAAGACTAAATGCATATGTATATAATTATTTTTGCAACAATAAAAATATATTAAAATAGTGTCCGGCAAAAATGTCCCTGGTTGATCCTACTTGATCTTTAAAAAAAGGTTGATCCGAGAACAGTTAAAAAACATAAGAAAAGAAACCATAAGCGAGATTTAGTAGTATTACTCAAGATGTGAAAACTGGACAAAAAAGTGATTTTTTGTACGTTTGACCAAATGGTTCTTCATTTTAAATTACGGCTAATTATTTACATTTATTTACATTAATATTTAAATTTTGAAGTCTTTGGAACACATTTGAGCATATAAAAGTTATATATTCATGTATTTCCAGAATAATTAATATTATAATGTGACCGTAACCCATTAATATTAAACTTATAAAACGTTTTCACATTTATTGATTGCGAAATTCCTTCTAATTACAGTTTAAATTCTGTACGATATTTAAAAGGCGCACTAAAAAATATTTTCAATTTTTAATATATGTACATAGAACAACGAAACACACAATTTAATTACGCAACAAGGAGACGAGTTGTAGAAGTTCGAGTTACATATCATTTGTTATTAATCGATATTGTGTAATTTGAGGATTAGATACTCTGATTTCAGAGCTTGTTAGATTCCTCGTTACAACGTCAACGCAAGAAGATAATTACGCATAACAACAATTGCCAGAACATGTGTCGTAATAAATGGGTTGATACAGTCAAACTTGTTCGTTGCTCTTAATAGAATTT
>JABFPI010000364.1:0-10387 GCA_022817465.1 Embidobia sp. ZL-2020 | reverse complement strand
ACATAATTTTTCGCAATAGATTTCGGATAGCGATTACACATTATTGCAATAATCGACTAATATGATCAAACCGATCTTCATGTACTTACATAAATACGTGATATATATATAAGATTATAGTTAGTGATTGTGTCCCGGTCTTCGTCTTATGTTTAGGACTCTATAATTCGTCTTCGATGAGTAAGTTTGTTTTACATCTGCAAAAATTCATATCGTGTCTAGAGCAGTGTGACCGTTTAGCCATACTGATGAGTTCGAAAACATGTCACAGAACGAAACATGGATTTAGATTTAAATTTTTATATTTTTGATATACAATATCAAACTTTATAAAAAAATTTTTTTAATTTATATAATAACATTTTTTTAGGATATATATTTTTAATGAGAGAATAAAATTTCACCAAAATAAAGAAATTAATTACATTTATAAATTTATATTTTTTCAATTTTTTCTTTTTAATTTTTTATCAGATGTAATTAGTTCAAGGTATATATTTGATTATTTAGTAAAGGTTTCTTTTCGTTTATATAATCAATTTACTTTTTCATTATGGCATTAAATTCATTTTCCAAATAACTTTTTAAGTTTTTTAATATGGGCCTAAAATATAAGTCGAACAGACGAAAATATTTTGATATTTATACATTAGTAAAGATATATTTGTATCATTAAATATATTTGATGAATTTCAATGTATTTTATAGGTCGTCATAACTGATGGCACAATTTAATATTATTTTCACGTTTCAAGCTTCATTTTCCCCGAAATACTTTAACCATATTTTATTAACAGTTAGATTGTATGTGTTCCAAAACATGAAATAATTGATTTTAAATATGTATAAAAGCAATTTACAAACGGAAAATACTGATAGATTAAAGTGACAAGTTTTATACATACATAATTCTATGAATTTATAGAAAACTCACGCATATGTTTCAATTTTGTGTCTAATTTGATTTTAAATTAAATTAAATAAATAAATAAATAAATAAATGTGTGAGCATAGAGTATATGTCTTTATTAATATTTCAGGTTTTGTTCATACACGTTTTCAATAATTAACTTTATTTAATTTCATAAGAATATTTACCAAGAATTAATGTTTTCTATTAATGCTGTAAAATTTACAATACATACAGGAAACGAGGAAGATACTGTGAAAGTATATTTTAATTTATTTTATTATGAAGAATAATTAAATTTTAATTCTGTAAATAAATTTATTCAATTTAAATGGAAAATGTTATAAATATGACAACATTAAAAAATGCATTAAAAAACTGTTGATATTGTATATTATGGGACTATTCGTATATAATTTTTTTTGAATCAGAAAAATATTTTCGAAAAATACTTGGTTATTTATAATTTACTTATTATATTAGAAAACAATTTAGTGCCGAACTAAAAATTGCTAAAAGAATAAAATCATTTGTCAATCAAATGTCTTTAAGTAAAATTATAGTAAATTTAAATTGCTTATATTTGAAGTTTCATACAGATAAAAAGTAAAATTCATATATACGCATGTTGTTATACTTCATCATAACAATTTCTATGTGAATATTAAGTTATCTGTAAATTTTCATCATCAAAACTGACATGTTTAGGATTAATATATTATTATATAATATGTAAATATATTTCTTATTCAAAAATTAGTAAAAGTAAAGTTAAACATGACATATATATGCAATATCTTATGATGTATATATCAATTTTAATTTAAAAGTCAAAAAAGTAACATCTCTCTTAGTAAGATATTTCACATAGATATTCCAATTATTGAATATATTATAACTATTCCGTCGTGATATTAAGAACTATTGTGCAATAAATAATTATGAGAATTTACTCATATACACATTTTAAACAAATACATAATTAATATATTTTTATTACGAAACTGATACATCAACATAAGTGACTTTCTCGTACTACTAACTACTAAGATTACTTAAATTAATTATGACTCCTTTGTGCATTTGATTACTATTCAATAATGCTAAGCACAATGTGAAATCAGTAGTTAGTAGTTTATAATTAATTTTTATTCAATTATAAACAATATTAATTATTTATTACATTCGAAATTATCAAAACTTACAAACTACGTTATCGATAATGTAATTTCTCATAACTATAGTTATTAATGTCACTCAATGTCAATAAAACACCTTCTGCTGAATTACATATCTTTTACATAATGATAGTTTACACATAATAACTAAATATTACATTGTTACTATGCTTCTAGTTGACTAAGAGTAACTGTAAAATATATACACGGAAAATAATCTGATATGAATGTTTTTTGTTATTTAACTTGTAATATTCCTAATTATTATATTAACTTGTGAAATTCGCATGTATCTGACAGCTTCGTCGCTAAGTTAGACTAGCGGAAATCGCTAGGTCCCTCCACTTAGGAAATTCCCATCAATCAAGATTGAATATTCGGTAAGATTTCGCCTCTTCGACGTACGTATACGTACATCAAGCATGTGTGTAATCATTCTATATAGAAAGTTAATGTTCAAAGTCAAACACATATACTACTACGTTGCATACAAATACGTCAAAGGAGCAAATTCTTATCCCATCCAGACTGATGGGAATTTCCTAAGTGGATGGCACTAGTGATTTTTGCAAGTCTAGGTTAGGGACAAAGCTCGTAGACTCTTACGAATTCTCATACTAGTGTAATTAGAAATATCACAAATTTGTTGATACAGGAAATTCGTATTAGATTTTTATCCGTGTAATCTTTACATTTTACATTCTTGAACTTTCACGTGGTAAATGTAACAGTTCAACCAACTGATATTCTTCTTTTTTCGATATACAGTTATAGATAAAGTAATACTGTTACGAGAGTCAGCAACTGTGTATATGGTATATATACTTGGATGTTATCTTGCCACGTAGACTTTCTTCTACCACAAGAAGACTAAACTTTTTACGATACTCTCTGTTTCATTGTTTAGTTGTATGTTCCATAACTACTGTAAAATGTGCGCACTTTTTTATCACGTTTTGCGTTTTGCTTTCAGCAATTACAACTTTCATGGTAGCTGTCGACATTTTCAGCACGTCGGCGTTTTTTGTACGACAACAAAACATAAATAATAACAAACAATGAAAAAGAGCAAACTGCAGTGTCTAATCTAATTTCAGTGTCGCGGAAAGTTTGTTTATATTAATCCGCAGCACGAAAATATAAGAGCTCATCAGTTTTCATTTATGAACAGATTCAGAGGAAGAAGTTGGAAAATTTAAAGTCATGGAATTACTAAGTGTTTTTGTAAAACAATGTTTTTGATAGATACATTACATTTATTTAACACTATTTTTTATTTTTTATTTATCTGATTCAGTAAATTAAAAATCAATTGTTCGACGTGCCACAGATGTATGACACTCTTGGAACTTTAATCAGTCATATGAGTGCACTCCCGCAACTATAGCATTAATCCTTCGTCTACAGAACCAGCCTGACACTGAATGCTATACTACAACCTCGACATCGAGAAATAAAGGTTGATATTTCGGGGACGTTTTTATACAGCGATAAAACGAAGAAAAAATTGTGTACCAATTTCGCGTCGTTCCGTGTTTTGAGACTATAAAATTTTATTTATAGTTTGACGAATATTCCATTATGAATACAAACATCCGATCATACATAAACAAACATCGAATAAAATATTCGGAATGTTTTTAATTCATCGATCAATACAATAAACATGTCACCGTTGAAATTATATTTCATTTATAATTGCTTCGAAAGTACTAATACAAACAAGTTTGCTCGACGCAAATTTGTAACATTTGTAAATAAACAAGAAGTTATCTCATTATCACTTCGCTTCGATTTGTAATAATATAGAATACTTTTTACATTTTTGCTTACTTCATTTTATATTAAATTTAAAAGAAAAAGGAGTAAAATATCATGACGTAGGCTGTAATACGTGAATAAGAATCAGAGCTTTTCTGTAAATTGTGCTGACCATCACTATATTCTTACTATAAATGTCACTAAAATATAATTGCGATTACTTCATCCTAACAAATTGTGAACGCAATATTTTTTAATGAGTAAAATTTTGTCGCACGGAAATAATACCATTTTTCATTTTGATGAGTATGTCATTATTTGAATGAAATTTGTTGTCTACGTTTTACTACCAGCAAAAGTCTAATAGAAAGTTTTTTTTCTATTTCAGCCTATTCATAACCATTTTTCGAGTTTTTAAAGAATAAGTAATCCTCCAATTGTATGATATAATATATAGAATAACATCTTTTTTGTTGTGCATTCATGTTTAGATTCACGGAAAAGATTATAAGAATACTATTTAAAGATATTCAGGAATGAAAAATAATTACCTTATTTGAAGATTTATAGAACGCGGTGAAGTTCACAATGAAAAAGAATTGTCCTCAAAATAAAAGCAACTTCATGCTATCATAAAATCTATCATCTATGGTAAACTGGAGAATTATAATTTTAAAGAGCAGTGCTTTGTGTATCGCTATATTTTATTCAAAACAAGTCACGATCTTGAATTAAAATTTAAAGTAAATAATCATTCTTGGCGTTTCTCGTTAAATTATTATGATCAACGTAGCATATTCGTATGTATTCATACACATTTGCATATATATACGCTCGTATCTTCAATTACGCGGTGACACTTGTGAAACAATGAGTACGTGAGATTTTAATTGAGCTCTCACTACGCGGCTTCCATGTTTTTGCTTTCGTGCACATCAAACCTTTTCACCTATGCATCGGCAAACGTGCGTGTCTGTGCCGAACTCACGGCGTGTAATGAAAAATCAAACGAAGTTACGAAAGGTTGAGAGAGAAAAAACGACACAGAGGTAAAAGAATAAAAAGAAAAATAAACGCAACAATGCAACACAGTAAAACTTGTGTGAGGCTGTGATAAATTTTCGTCCGGCTTTTTTTTCGAAAGCACGGTTCCAAAGAAACAGTAATGACGTATCCTGGAAGAGGGACTTCGTGCATCTGGCGTGGTCAGATAGTTGAAATAAACGAGCGCCTAAGTGGAGACGACGGTATTATGGTCGCTGAAAGGTGAGCAGATTTTCGAGGATCTTTCAAACCGCTGATGTAGGATAATTATCAAAATTGGACGAAAATTATCGAGTTATATGTGACGGCACTTGGACGCGATCGTAACAAGTTTTTTTACGTAAGGCAAGTTCCGCCATAATGCAGAGCTTTGTCGAAAATACAATTTTCGTTTGTATTTTATGCGAGTACAAGGCGAAACGTTAATACTCGGTGACGTTAATGTATGATGAAAAGGATCGTGCGGTCCTTGCTGGGCCGCTAAAGTGTTTTGAGAGCAAATTACACGACCTGGCCAGTTGATGCACATTTTTTAATTACTCACTGTGACGCGGTGCTTAGAGTTTAAGCTGACTGCAGCGTGTTGCAAAAAGTTGGCACGGTTTTCAACCTCTTTTATTTCAGAAAGTGCAGGGGTTGATTATACAGAATCTACTCTACTGTAGTAATCTAATGCATGCAAGCGTATGCAATCATATGCAAGATTATGCCGAACTACCTGATAACCTACGATCAAGAATTAATCACACTCGCTTGTGTACGTCTATTTATGGCCGCGTTTAAACTGTCATCACTAAAACACAGTTACGAATGCAGAATTCATGCGAGCATCTATAATTGGTCTACACAATTACAAATGATTGCTTGCGATTTATTTTCATCGCTTACATTTGATCATACGCTAGGGTACGTAATTAGACATGACGTTTTGATGCCAAAAATAAAAGAGTTTTCAACTTGACGTTGAGTAATTTTGTTTCCACAAATGAAAGTGGAGAGGTTTTAAAAAGCATTTTGAAACAGCTATATTCCAAACAGAAGAGTGTAAAAAGTCGAGAACGTTCTGAGCTACGTTTATATGAGGGTTATAAAAAATGTCCCTAGGGCAGGTTGATGCACCCTTTCCGGGTCATTTGGATGCACGTTTGCGGTTTCAAGATGACTCTAAAAACCATTTGGTTTTCTTTATTTTTAAATCTTCATCTATACCTTTAATGTAAAAGTGTTACACGGTTATTATGTCATAAACAACATTTACTATTACTCAGTACATATGCTACAGGTAATTTAGAAGTATTTGTTAGTTTTAAATTTTCCATAATTATTAGCTAAGCAAACGTTTTGAAATGTTGAAAACGTAATATAAGAAGTACACGTAGATTTCTAAAATAATCTGAGTATTCTTTTGGCTATTGCTGAGTACTGTGCCTGAATTTTTTATCAATAAAATGGCTAGGAACGAGCAAAGCCTCTTTTTTAACCGCATTCAATATTGTTTAAGAGAGTATTCTGCTCGCTTTTGACAGTTTTACATTATAGGTTATAAATATGACTAACTTTATTCCTTGCCATTTTATTACCAACAATTTTGAAACAGCACATAATAATATTTTGAATTTAGAATATTGTAGGATTTTTTGAGCATAATAATATTTTCATTCTATTGAAAAACTAATGTGTTTATTTTAACTATTATTTGCTAAATGTTGATGTTTTAATTTCAGCTTTAGCTAGTTTGCGAATAAGTTATTCACATAAAAAAATAGAGCAATCAATAAAACGTATTTGATACTAGCTGTCCTTTTAAGTAAACACTGAAATAAATCATAACTATGACAGATAAATTTATTGCAAAATCTCTCAAATAATTAAAATGTTGAAAAGTTACATAATAACTTCGATTTTAAATTCATAAAAATAAAAGAATTCTCAAAATTACACGCAGCCTATTTAGATATCTTGGCCATGTTTTGTTTAAGAACCGACTTTAAACGATAAAATGTAAACTTCTATTTTTATTTATTAAGAATGATATATCTGTTCACGTAAGAAACTAAATCATTGGTTTTGTGCAAATTTTTGTTTCGAAAATGCCAATATTATTTGGAAAAAGTCGTTTGCATTTGTTAAAATTGGTCTAATTCTAAAAATAAGTAGTAGTAACATACGAATAGTCAGACCATAATTAAATTTAATAAACTTTCAATTAATACGATTGGCGGTTTTATACTTTAAAAAATGTTTAAAATTGTTGTGAAACTTTGAGAAACATTTTTTAATTAAAAAATTAATTAATAGGTAGAAACTGATAAGCGAATAAAAAATTATATCAATTTTATAAATTAAAGCGAATGCAATAAAAATTAAATCGTACACAAATGATTAATTTCGGATTACGTCTACTTTTCAAATATATCATTTCGTTGCTAACTACAAGCAGCTGTTTTCTATGAAGTAAAATGTTCAAATTAAAATGTCATAACCATCACGCTTCCGCTCGCAACGTGGTCTCGATTACTTGCACCTTGTCTTTTTGTCACTTTCCCGTTAAATGTACCATCCCGACGTAGTTTCCACCGTCGAAAGATACTTTCAGTACCGCCCAGTTAATACGTAAACAGCATTAAAACGTATCACTGCTTCGATAACTTATAGTGAAGAAGTCTAAACAGGCGTGGCGCTGTGTCTTCCTTGTAAACTTGTAAGACGTTGCCCGCGGTGACAAAACAGACATTATAATATTATGTGCACCATATCAACACCACTTAAGTCAAAAGAGATGCGTTATACACATTTGATGACATATTTTAATGTTTCTGTGATTTCATAAAATAATTGATTATAATTTTGAAACAAAAATTAGAAGATTCACTTTATAATATAATTAGAATCGAAGAAAAATATTGAATTTGATTCGATCTAAAAGCATTTGGACGAGTTTTATCAACTTGTGTAATTCTCAAAAAGAATATAGCACGTTGAATGGTATTTTCTGTTTGATAGAGGGAAATTTGGTCATTACAATTGATAATACGTTATAATCTTTTCAATACTTAATTTATAATTTACTCTGATATTTTTTAATAAACAAATTTATTCTATATATGTTTATATATTACTATTTAAATATCTAATTAATTAAAATTCAGGCAGTTTTTATGTCAGCGAACACATTTAAGTAAAAATTTTTATTTGGATTCATAAAAATGCGTATATCCAGCAAATTGTAAAATCCAGAATTTCATTACATTTACATGACATATAATTTCTCTGAATGTAAAAAATGGCTATTTCAACGATTTGCATAAAATGTTCTTTTTTGTATCAAATATTTTTTATCCAATAATAGAATAATCGCGGACGATTTACATGCTATATATTGATCGTGGCGAACGATAAAAAATACAATATATAAATATTATGAATACTTTATAAAAGTTCTGTTAAATAAAATATAGTTTTGTTTGCGTTGAACAAAATAAAACCTTAAAAATGCCTCGTTTTGACAGAGATAATTATACTGTGAAATTTTTTGTGCGCAAAATTGTATATTTCTTCTGCAAGTAAAAGACATTTCTATATCGAAATTGTAAGTTTATTGAGTAAAAATTGAATATGTATGAATCAAGTATTGTATTGACAGTTCCAGGTAAAACCTCGACAGTAGACTTAATTGCAGCGAACCGTAACTGCCTGCGCACCACGGTTTAATTTGATTTTGTCGAGATAACGCGCCGATATTACCAGTCGCACTCCACTTTAATCCCGACAATCCCAATTAATCCTGGCTGTTCTTGAAACGCATGCAAATATCGAAATAACGCGATAGGTCTAAGGATATTTGATACCCGAATTAATTGCGAATTGGATCTTTTTTATTCGGTATATTGGTTATTTTTTAAATTACTTCTGTGTCGATATTAATATCTTAATGCGGACGCTCCGAAGTGCACTGGCGCAGGCTTCGTGACTTCGATTGAAAGCTTGATGTAGCACCATGTATGAACACCAATACACGATATAAATAGTTATACAGGATTATATATGATAATACGTAATCGAACACGGACGCGTATGATGATTCACAGATACACATGAATAGCATCAAGGTCTAACAATGTTTATTATAGAAAAAGGCCATTTACTCTGGGATCAAATTTATTGACGGGATCCCAGTGAATAGGACTTAATTTGATAATTTTCTGATTGAACGATAACATTATGATACCAATAAAGCATTAATGATAATTACGTTTTAGCACAGGGATAAATGTTATTGTATTTTCTTCAAGATTAGATAAACGTGCAATTACCGCATGTGGGAGGTAATTATGTATAGAGAAATATATAACGTAGGTGTTGGTTAACAAGTAAAAATGAAAACGACTGGCGATTGCAACTACAATAATAATTTAGAAAATTTACTTAGCTAGGCGTGTCTCGTGAAACTTAGATCATTGTTAAATTTGGTTGTAAAAAGTTTACTTCGCGGGTAAATTTAGACGGCTGGTATACGGAAACAAGCTGTCGCTATAAATCCCAATACATTCTTGTATGCTTTAATCCCAAAAGTCGGACCTTAAGAGACTCAGCAAGAAGTAAGTTCGGAAATATAATTTCATGAATGTTTTATTATAGAATTTTTTAATTTCCTCGTCTCGTTTGCTTACACGCAGGAAAGTTGTTGAAAACAAAGTTGACTGAATTTTGAAAATAAATTTAACAGGACCTTACCATGTAAGCTACAGTTTCTTCGTAAAAACTATCAAGTGATAAATATTTTCGAGAAAATATATTCCTCGTATATCATCTAAGCGAGAAGTATAGAAAAAGTATTGGAAAAGTGTTGAAATATGAGGAAAGTCAGCCTGGCAAGATCATGAGATATTTAAAGTGCAACTATATTTTTTATGTCACATCAGATGCTAATGATTTTTGAATGTACTTCAATTACGGAATACGAGGACATAAAATGCAAAGAAGGTAGACACAGCGTTTGCTAACGTTACGAAAACGACACAAAAATAAAGTAAAAATGCCTAAAGTGTCTTGTTTTCATGGAAATAGTGTGCTGAATATTGTTTCGCATAGATAAAGCAGAATATGTAAGCGAATGTAAATATTCTGTTTATATTGTTTTTATATGTCGATGATAATTCGATTCATGATTAAATGATTTCATGAATGTAATATAAAATTCAAACTAATCCTGAATTATTCTGTACACCTAACGTTGACACACATTATTTGAATTTTAACTAGTAGCATTTATTAAAAATTTTTTAATATATACTTTAATATAATAAAATAATAATAACATAACGCGTGCGATTTTTTTTCGATTTGTTTCGTCTATAAATGAATTTTAATTTATTTAAATTAACTTTTTTTTCTATTTGTTTATTTTTCATTAAGTTTTACTTTAATTTATATTTAATAAATAATTATTAAATTTACACTTTTCGAGAAAATCTAATCTCTAAGTAAATATAAA
>JABFPI010000363.1:0-10388 GCA_022817465.1 Embidobia sp. ZL-2020 | reverse complement strand
AGGTAAAATAATGTCATACTTTCGTAAACTATACGCCAACACGGCAAAACTTGTAGCGCCCTAAAAAGTGCCCGGTAGTGAAAAAAATTGTAAGTTATTAGCGTGCAAATGAATTTTAACTTGAAATAATTATAAAAATTTGCTTAAAAATTTGAAAAACAATTGTTTTATAGCTTTTTAACGTAGAAAATCCATCTTAGCGATATCCTTAAATTTTCTTGAAATTCAGGGATAATGTTTCTACAATTGAAAAATGTAAGATGCTATTTTTTTCAACATTAGTGAAGCTTTATTTTATTTTGTAATTTTTATGTTATGCTTCCTACAAAGAAAAATAAAAAACTACTATTTAAATTTGTTCTTAACAATACTTGAATTTTTGTCAACAATTGCACGCTAAGTAATGTCGTCTCTAGATAACGTGACATGAGGCATTTAAAGATACCGTGTTGGGGTATAATAAAACATCAATTAATACTTTTTTAAAAAAATGTTTATATTATTATGCTCGTTAATGCACAATGTTTATTATTTAATATATTTTTCGTAGAAATTGATGAAATATTTAGAAGACCAGTGCAACGGGAAACTTATAATAAATTATTTCAATAATAACAATTCCCTAAATGAAAAAACTAGAAAATTTCTTGTCCATGCTGTCATCGACCGAGAAAAAAATCTAGCAGCAGAAAAAATTTCTCCAGGCGAAGGTTTACATTCATTCCAGTGAGTAATAAAAATTATTAGAAAAAAATAATATAATAATAATTTATAACTGTATGAAAATTCTAGTCTGTATGCGACTAAGCTTCAATGAATATATTATTCAATATATTATTTACTGAATCTCATTTTGCCCACAGTAAATAAAATTAATAGTTTCTGCAAGCTTAATGCACATTTCAAAATTTTTCTAGTAGTAATTTTATATATTTATCTATAGTTAATATTCTGTTTTAGTTTATCAACGACAAGACTTATTTTATTGTTAGAAGCAGTGGAATATTTATTTAAAGGAGAAAACAAGTATTTGTACTATACCCAGCAGCCGAGAATCAATTGAATCCAATTAATTTCAATTAAATACAATTTGAAAAAATTTCTCCAAATTGGTTATGTGTCCAATTCACAATTCAACTTTTAAAGTTATAATTGAAATTGGTTGAGTCAAATTGTAGTGACAAATTTCATATTTGGATGTAATTGGAAATTTACAATTTGAAATTTTTTAGTGAAACAGTGATATTGAAATGAATTGGGAATTTACAATTTGAATATTTTCATTGGAAGTAGTGAATCTCTATTAAAACTACTTTAGATAAAAACGATGAAATATGTACAGTTTTGGTAAGGGATTCTTTTGAATTAACTTTCCATATGTATCGCATTTCGACGTCATCAACATTGACTTTTTCAACTTCAAATATACTAATTGTTAAAAAACATTTGTTTTCTTTGACGAAAATTTTTTGAATAGTGCCAATTTCTTTAGCTTTCGTCATAATATATTTATCACAAAATGTTTCTTTATAAGGATAGTCTTGTGAAGTAAAAATGCAACCTTCATAAATACATTTGCGGTAAATATCAACGCCACAATTATCTGAATGCACATTACTTAACAATGTCGCAGAATCACATTTTACAGCATTAAATACCATCGATTTTTCGTGAAATAAATTGTAATAAATTCTGAAGATGCATCATCAAAATCATCTTTAGTTTGCACAGTACATTTCAATTGCTCTAATGATTTCACGACGATTTGTTGTTCTACAGAATTAGGACCGTTTACTTTTTGTTTATATTTATAAATATTGCTCTCAAAGTGAAAGTTTGAAGAACCCCATAATGGACCTGCGTTACGAACACAATCAACAAGATGTAGCATACAATGAACGTTGTAAGTAGTAACATCAGACCCATACAATTCTTCAAGCTTACCCACGAAAAACAGCAAATCTAATTCACATTTCTGTAAATCATCTTCTGTGATTGAATTTTCTAACAGAGTGTATACACTATTTGCAAAACAGGCGTAAGGTTTCAAATACTGGTTATCAACTAGATCCAAACAAATTGGAATACAATAATACAGACACCACGACTTATAATCTTTAGCTTTCATTTTTGATTCATCTACAAATAAAACGCATTTATTAAATAAGTCATGAGGCGATTTTATCAGCGTTAACCTCTCATCAATCAATTCTTTTGCTTTTTTATTGACCACTTTCTTATGTTTTTCACTGTCATCTGAAATATTCTTCGTACACCATAAGTGATGTGTTTGTTTTACAGTACCCAAACAAACCCGATGCATATAGTCTATAAGAAAACCCCATACCATGTCTAAGATTCCACTTTTTCCCAATTCGGTAGAACCTTTTACTCCGTTGGACGCGACTGTTTTACGGTAGAAATCCCATAAGTCAATGTCAGTTGAATGTGACTCATTTGAACGCAAGACAGGTTCTTCGCTAGTTAACGGATAGTGTATAGCGTTAGTGTGGTCCCCCCGATGATAACAGTATGTACATCCATAGTGACCATTAAATCTTACTCGATTCTGTACTGTTGCAGGAGCGTCAGCAGAGCAAAAAAGAATACGAAGATCATATGGCACACATTGAGTTTCAGTTGCAATTACAATACTTTTCTTAGATTTTATTTGCTCAACAATGCAAGCTTTCATGTACATATCCATAAATTCACATTTTGGCTCAGATGTTACAACAGCTATTCCTGCAGTCATAATGTACTTAAAACGATATTTCAAAGATAAATCGTTCAGAACAAATTGAATTGACCAAAGTTTTTTCTTCGATTTATGGAAAATTTCTGCACCATAATGTTGTCATCAACATTGTGTTTGCGTTTTTCAATATGTTCTAGAAGATCTTGCTTTATCGCCTCGTTTTGCAAAAGAAGATCAATTTGATAAAAAATATTTACAGACAAAAAGAAATTGCTTTGTTTAATATTTATCTCATAATCATCGTTGCAACATTTTTTGACGTACTTTTTGTATTTTAACAAAGTCGATTTGTTACAACTGTGTAACAAAGAATAGCATGAGGCGCAATAAAAATGATAAATAATGTACTCATCATTGCGATTAAATATGTCGTGTGTTGAAGCATATGTAGAAACATTGAAACTTGCAAATTGTGGGCCGCTACAAACTTTAAGTGATTCCAAAAGTTTAGTTTTTTCTTTATCGGTAGAATTAAATTTTAAAGAATAAGCATGAGCCATGTCTCGAACATCTTTCGTCGTTATCCCAGCAGCAGGAAACATTAACGGGTAACCTTGTTTAACTGCAAGTTCTTCATTTTGAATCACGTCTTTCTGCATTAAAGAATTCATTATTTCTTCAATTTCAGCTTCGTCCATAGCAAAATCATCAGTTGCAAAAGTATCATCGTCAGTCCTCTCTTCAAGCACTATGCTGCCCTCATTTGAAATATTATCTGATTCGCAATTGGTTTTCTGATGTTCATCAGTGACAGTTGCTTGTTCCTTGTCATAATGAATGGCTGCATGGTCGTCAGGAATATTATTATTGCAAACAAGTGGATTTTCAGATCTACCAGCTGTTGATTCTGAAGTAGCATTGCTTCCAAATTGTTGATAGTTATTCTCCGACGTAGAACATTCCACGGGAAAACTCTGAACTTCTATTGTTTCTTCTTGACCTGTGAAAATATAATTTATTCCTAAATATGTTTAATTTTAAGAGACGCATAATAATCAATTTGTCACAAATAATGCACTTGAAACATATTTAATTCTAAATCCTCTTATTCCTCAAAGGATGCAGGCTTATTCAAATACACGGGATCATTGTAAATTTAATGGTGAATGCAAAGTTTTTAAAAAAGTCAACTTACATTTATATAAAAAGTAAAGTTTCAATTGTAAGAAATGTTCGAGGATACTAAATATAATCTTTAACTTCGTAACTTTTCCCTGAAATAGTGGGCTGAGAATAGTCAATTGCTGAGCAAGGAAAAAAATAGTTACTTGCTCTTGCCCTGCAAGAACAAATGTGGCTACTTTCTTCCCTGCTTAGTAATTGGCTACTTTCTTCTCACTTTTCAAACAAAAATGCCAGACAGTCTAATTTATTTCATCCTTCAACATTTTTTCAATTTAAAATGTATTGAAACAGTAATAATCCATAAACGTTTCTGCTGGCAAGTTTGAAAAAATGTGTAAGAATGAAACACATGCTCTATGTAAAAATAAAAAATTGCATATTTTTGTTCTAGTTTTTATATTTTAATTTTGAAGTTAACATTTTCTTAATTGCAGTAAAATATTTATATGTACAACAAACTTAATTAATCAATTTCAGTTTTTTCTTTCTTAGAATTAACCAATATTTTAATTTATAATTGAATAAATATGACTTAAAATATTAAGTCGTTCAGCTGGGTGATTGCATAATTTCTTATCAATTAATTTGTGTATTATCCTTACAGTAATAAGGAAAAAAATATAGAAAACGGGTTTTTTTATTTGATTCATTATTTGATTTATATTGACTGGTTCAACAAAAACTATTCGTTTTATTATTAGTTACTATAATTCACTTTAAAGTCAAGAATATGTTTTTAAATATTTTATTACTTCAAATTTCTATGAAAATAATTAATTTATGTAAAATGACAATAATAAAAATTATTTTATTGCAAAAATTATTTCAAAATAATTTTCTTCTTATAATTACAGTTTATTGAATACATTAAATAAAATATAACTAAAATCCACTTACATGCAGGAGATTCCATCTTCCTGATTTTCGACTGATGTTCGGATTGTTTTCTTAGCCATCTTTTCATTGTTTTAGAATGTACATTCAATTCTGGATTGTTTAAATGTAAAAAAGCCTTTTTCCCCATTATTCAAAAACAAATTTGATGTCTGAAAATATAAATAAAAATCAATAACTGTAATATTTCTGAACCCAAACCTTTATTTTAACATAGATTTTTAAATTTACGTAATATTCAATGTTATGTTTAAAATAGTAAGTAAATTCATTAATTCTTTGTCTGTTCGAAAAATCAGTCACAGTTAGTTAATTAATTTATCTCGTTGTACATGCTAAAATATATTTTATGGTTATGTCTTACTATATTTACATTCTTATGTTTATGCCAATAAATACAATTTGCTAATTTTAACCACTAAAAAAACAAAATATGATATGAAAATAACAATAAGCTTCTACACAAATATGAATAATATACAATTTTTAATTTATAATTGATATTTACTTCATAAAACAAATAACTGCACTTTCATTCCTTTTTAAAGTTTACGTTTAAAATAATCTAACAGTAAATTTTCTTCATTTAACTAATATATGTTTGTTTAGACATTGTAATGATTTTGTAATGTTCCAAAAATTATATTCAAATATACATCAAAGCATGCTGATTTTACATTTATTCCAACATATTTGGTTTGCCTTCTTTATTGTCTGTATAGTCTAAACTCGAAATGTCACTACCAACCCTACCAACACGGTTTCCTAGTACTTTTTTGTCAGTGACTTTCTAGAGATTCACTGCCGCCAACAACCAGCCGTCGTTTCATTGTGTGAAAAGCCAGCCATAATTACAACGGGGAAGAACATTTGTGTATTCTGCTTCAAAATCTCGTATAATATTTTGATTTAAAATTGTTTCAATCAAAATGTTCGCCTACGTACATTTCCGGTATATTAAAGGCGAAGACGCGTACAAGTATGTGAACTGTGACGATATACGAAATTTCAATGCCAAGAAGTACAACGCTAAGAAGTTTTACAATGTGAAAAAAAATAACAACTTTGAAGAAGCACAAATCCTTTTAATAGCTGGTGAGTATTAATAATTAATAATAAATAATCTATTTCTATTAATTTCGTCTGTGTATGTATTGATATACAATCCTTTTTTTACTTTTGCCTATGTGTATGTGTAAACAATATTTGCAGAGGTCATGGAGATGTTTTGCGTCGAAAATTTGATTAAAATTCTCAAGAAATTCGTCATTTTTTAAAAGAATGATAGTTTACTATAAAAATATGTTTCATTTTTCATTTTTTATACGTATATTGTATACAAATAAAATGAAAATGCACTTCTTTGTTTACATAACATCTAAACAAATAAAATTCTTCATTTTACCCATTCTTTTGTTTTTCTAAGTACTGGTTTAGTCTTGATTAATACGTTTTAAATTATTGCTGTTGTTTTTAATTTATACTAATGTTTGCCTGTGTTAATAATATCAAATCACATTTTCTAATATCAAATTTTATTTTTACTAAAATTAAAAAAGATACTTGTGCCAAGTTTTGTATATAATATATTAATTTTGTAAATAAAATTTTTTTATCTCTACATAAAATTTGCACAAACATAAAATATCAAGAACAGACTTTTCATGATTATAATGATTATTATTAAAAAATATAATGATAATTTAATATTAATGTATGGAATTTTTTTATAAACTGAGGCAGAATTAAAGGATACTGTTTTACAGCGCAAAAGAATTCCTAGTGTTCCTAACAAATATTTAGAATCTGCTTCTGAAGTTAGCGATGTAGAGACTTTGAATAAGAGTACACCATCAGCTGTAAGTTCATACATAATTTTTGAAATTATATAATTATTAGTATTAAAGTGTAATAAACTTGTAAAGATTTTTATAAAAACCTCCTGATAATGTTTTTTGTTGAAAATATTAGTTATAGTTAAACGTAAAAAGTATTTTTGAACTTTTTAAATCTTCTAGTTATGTTTATTGTTCAAAACTTTCAATACTTGAAACTATTTTGATAATTTCAATAATTTACTAATTTAAAATTAATAATGTTAATTAAATTTTCAAGTAAAACCAAACAGTTTTGAATCACACAATATTTAATAATATATACATTTTTATCACAGAAAGAAACCAATTGTTCGGTTTTGAATACCCGAATGAATCAAATGAGGAACAAATTTGCTACAAAAAGAAGTGGAAATAATGTTTCAACAGTTGTTCCTGCAAAAAAGGTATATATATAAACCTTGTTAACATAATACATTCATAGTGCCTATTGAAACAATTATTGTTTTGCAATTTATTAACAATTTATTGATTTACAACAAATACCAACTATGGTAGCCAAGTAAAACAAAGAATATTTTAAACTTCATTAAACATTTTGATTCTTTTTGGTTTCAAATTTAATTAATGACATGTTAATGAATTTGAATTTTATTTCATAAATACATTTTATTATATATATATTAGAGTGGTTTTATAAAAAAAAATTTTTTCGTAAGGTCAGATATGATATCTGATAGTTGAGAAAACACCCACTGTGACATTAAAAATGTCTTTTCTTAGTCAAATAGCGTGCCGGGACCAAAATCAAAAAATTGAAAAATAGCATTTTTTTGAATTTGGCGCCCTTTCTCGCTAAATTATTGAATTAATATTTAAATCAAATTTGCCAATAAAAACTGGGATCAAATAACGATAAACAACCTTAATAATAATAATAATACGAATTGTCAGTTAAAAATATATTAATTTATTCCATCAAGTCAGTTTTTCGATGAGTTGGAAATTGTCGGCGATACTCCTTCACGCAATGAAGGATATATTGTTTTTGCTCCTCATCTTTAGATAAAATACTATTATATTCTTCGAACAACTTTACATTACGTTCCGCAATATCATTTACTACAATCAAAGATTTTACAATTTCTTTATCTTTATTGTAATCTGGATTTTCATCCCACTTTTCTGGATCGGTGTCTAACCATCTCTTGTTTAAACCTAATTTATCAAAAAATGGAAGCGAATCCACAGATATAAATTGAGCAATACTTTTTTCGCAAATTTGTGGAACTTGAGATGTAACCACTAATAGCCTTTTTGATTCATTGTAATCACTGTTTTCTGACAGCCTTGATACCATTTCTTTCTTTTCATTAATGGTGACACTTGAATCGAAAAACGCCATAGATGCCAATTCAGAATTCAAATACCACAACTGGTTAAGAATTTTTTTAAGCGCTACGCTAGATATCTTCTCGTTAATTGACTTAAAATCGTAACACATTTTGATCAACTGCAAATCGTTATTTGGAGCTTTTTCCGGCAATTCGGTTTCGAACCAATATCTAATATAAACTTTTATAATGAAGATACAAATTTGTTGCAAAGCTCTTACATCACGTTTACTCAACTTAAACACTTTCCGGTACAAAAATATTTTCAGCGAATATATGGCTTTAGCCATAAAACGAGCATGGTGCACAGCTCCCGGAGCACGAATCGCATAATCATCATGCGGACTAATACCAAGAAATAGCAGGGACAAATGTAGTAATTCCAAATAATCTTGTCGCTGTACATTTAACTCTAACATTTTTCGAATCAAATTTTCAATCGCTTCCCTGTCATCTTTAAAAACTAAGTTTATTTCTGGATCTGTCAATCCGGATTCAAACTTAGATGTGTCTATTGTCGACCACTCATTTCGAAATTTTACAAACATTGGTACATTAGGTCCTACTGTTCCTGGCATCAGTTCTTCAAATGCACCTCGCAAAACTAATTCAGAAATATGATGCCTACATGGGATATATAAAATGTCTCTGTCAAGCATTTGTTCTAACAAAATTGCTGAACCATTGAGACGACCTAAATTTGAAGCTGTTGTATCACAGCAAAATCCTACAACAGCATCCATGATACCCCAGTCATAAAGAACACTATATAATTCTACTGCTTGCGTGTTACCTTGAGCGTTTTCTAATTTTGGTACTGAAAGTAATTTTGTATAACCATTGCTTGACAATACTATAGGTAGACGTTCGACTTTTTTGTTAGTATCGGTCATTGCAGGTAAAAGTTTTCCATCCCAGTGTATAACAACGTTAGACAAATGTAAATCTTTAAATTCAGCTGCTATTTGAGAAAACATTTCCTGCCGTAGGGATATACGTTTATTTCGAATAGAACTCCTGCTTACAATGTAATCATTCACGTTCAGATTCAATGCTTCGAGAATAGCAATTATTACATGAACTGCACTTCTATCCGATATTTTACATTTATCCAGAACTGCAGCAACTTTCGGCGTAATGATATTGATTGATCCTCGAATTCTTTTTGGTGCAGGACCAGATGAATCATCTTCCTCCAAGTCAAGTGAACACACTTTAAAACTTTGAGATAAATTTTCAGAAGTATATTTGGAACTCTGTGTTGATGACTCGTTCGTAGATTCCGATTTTTGACTTGCTGTAATATCTAAAATGACAATAATATTTTTAAAAATATATAAAAATTAACTTTATTAGTTATAACATATAAAAAAATAAACAAATATAAAAAATTAATTTATCCAAATAATAATTAATAAAATAGTACATTACTTCACTAGTGGGAAAAGTGAGCCCTTCTCCGACGAGTGCTGTCCTTCTCACGAGTGGGAGACGTGCTCACTTTACTCATTAGTCAAGTACATTATTTTTCCTTACAAGTGCGGCACATGTGTTTTGTTCTTAATAAATTAAGAAGGAAATTTTTTTAAAAAGAATTTTAAAAAGAACTTTAAAATGAACTTTAAAAATAATTATAAAGAGAAGTTTATAAAGAATTTTCAAAAGAATTTTAAACAGAATTTTAAAAAGTACTTTAATAAGAATTATAAAGAGAATTTTAAAAAAAATTTAAAATGAATTTTAAAAAGAATTTAAAAAAAAATTTAAAATGAATTTTAACTCTTAACCCTAGATGTCGGTCTGTCGGACCGTAAACAAAAAATTTCTTTTTGCTATAAATTTATAAATAATAATAAAAATTAAAACTTTTCAGACTGATTAGCTTCAAACTTATGCTTTTTATCAGCTTATATCAAAATTTCAAATAAAAAGTCGTTGTAAATAAAATTGTGGGCATTTTAAAAATGTCTTCTAAAATAAGCTCTAGGGTTAAGGGTTAAAAAGAATTTTAAAAAGAATTTAAAAAAAATTTAAAATGAATTTTAAAAAAAAATTTAAAATGAATTTTAAAAAGAATTTAAAAAGAAAATTTAAAATGATTTTTAAAAAGAATTTTAAAAAGAACTTTAAAAAGATTTTTAAATAGAAAAAGAAAATTATTTTGAGCCCCCTGATATAGAGAAAATATTTCTACAATTGTAAAATGAATTAATAAATTAATAATTAATAAAAAATATCTGCTGCAAAGATTTTACACAGTTATTTAACAACTATTCAATACGTTCATTAAAAGTAAAAATTTATTGAGCAAAAATTATTATTACATAAATTATTATCATTAAAGTTAATAGCAATCAATTTTAAAAAACATGTAAATTTGAC
>JABFPI010000362.1:0-10394 GCA_022817465.1 Embidobia sp. ZL-2020 | reverse complement strand
TAAATATGTTTTATATCAACAATTTTTTTTATATTTTATATTATAATTTTTTATATATCATTTTGTTCAAATTGTATATAAAAAATAACCTGTTTATAACAAAATTAATAATGTAATTATACAAGCTTACTAAAACTAAATTAAATAAATATAATTAAAAAATATGTAGTAAAGTTTTCAAGGTAATATTATTTTTACCACAGATAAAATACTAAATTTATTAATCACAAAAAAGTTTATTATTTATTACCAAATAATTTTACACCACACATAGTCATAGTGAAATAAGTTTATTTCCACTTGTGAAGAAAATACTCTGTTTTTTTCCCAATAGTGACTTCGTCATTTACTAATAAAGAAAGTTCTAACTTTCTCATTGGCCACTAGAAATGTAAAATTTTATTCTCTACTTGTAACAGTAAATGTACTATGATTACTTTAATATAGTATAGGATTAAATATTTAAAAATCACAGTTTCTAGAATTTAAAATAATTGCAGTAATAAAAATGATTCAATTCTGTATTGTTTTAAATAGAAGTATGATGATTTTTGTATATCAATAATAGCCATCGATATTTATTTTGTGCATTAGTTAAACTTTATATAATAAAGAATTAAAAAGTTTTATTTCTCCTCTGGTTCATCCACCGATCTATCACATTGTTATTGATATATCGGCCAGCGTTTTTGAGGAGATAATAATATTGGAAATAGTCTGCCGGATCATTACACAATGAAATGATCTAGATTATTACAATTACATTAATTTAATACCAGTAAATACATCATACTACTGTAATTTTACTAATTCATATTTGAATTAATACAATTCTTAGGTTATACTAATATGCAGATTATATAATTGTATATTTAATAATAAAAATATTTTATATACATGTACGCATAAACCATTGTTTTACAGCTGCTGCAAGTGCTCCAGCTGCCGCTGCAGCCGATGCTGCTCCAGCTAAAGAAGACAAGAAAGAAGAACCAGAAGAAGAATCTGATGACGACATGGGCTTTGGTAATTTTTGCACAATTAATCTTTTTGTCTAATTATTGAACTTGTATTAAACAATGATTAACAGTAATCATGTATTAGCTACTGAAATATGAAGATAAATTTATTGATGAGTTTTCTTTAATCATTTGTTAACTTAATTTGTAGTTTCTAAAATGTATTAATTTTACTTATTTTGGTTTATTTCAGGCTTGTTCGACTAAGTTGCAGTCACTTTCTCTGCAAGGACCTTATTTTTGTACAGTTTTATTGTATATTACAATAAAATGTGACAATTTATAAGAAATTAATAAGTTTTCTGATTTATATTTTACCCATAAATTAACATTCCTTATAATAAATCAGTTATCTCTTGTCTTCTACACAATTGTCTATGAATTAATTTTGTTTATTCATAGATTTATAAAAGCTTTATTGTTATTTCAATTTACTGGTATATTACTTGACAATGAAAGTGATTGAAAATGAGTGCTGTCAAATCACACAAGTTCTCAATCACTTTTCCTCATTCGTTGAGTACGATATTTTACTTCACAGTGGGAAAAGAATCACTTTATTCAAACTGGTAACCTCAAAACCAGTTAGAGAAAGCAATTCTTTTCTCACTAGTGAGATAAAATCAATTATAGATGATTAAATTATTTATTTATAGCACAGATTTTCAACAAATTAGAAAATTGAGTAAAGAACATTGTTGATAAAGGAAGGAAAATTAATAATTTCATTTGTTCTTTTATAAAATAAATTTTATTTATTATACAATAAACAAGATTAATGTTAATTATAAATAAAAAATTGATTCTTTGCTGAAGTAATGGGTTTTTCTTCAATTAACATTATATAAATATATTAATACAAGTGCAAAAATCTAACAAAAAATGATTCTAAAAACGAATTGTTCACAAATTATTCTTATAAGTACATTCTTGTAAAAATTGTAAATAGTTGGTCTGTAATTGTTGAAAAACCATTAGAAATTAATTAAGAAATATTAAAATTCATATTATGTACTTTAAAAAGTCATATAAAGACAATAAACACTCAAACTACATTCAACATTAGACTTAATTAAAATGAGCTAAGTTAATTTGTCAGCTTTCGTTCTTAATATATAACTTCTTAATACAGTTTCACATTTGTTGAACATAAAAATTTCTTTTTTCAAACTCAAAAGATTAATTTTGTTGTTTATTATATAGTTAATTCTAATTCGCTTTGTATGAGCAAAGCACTCTGTACAAAAAGAGAACTACGTAAGTGTATTTAACAGAAGATGCAGAGATTATCCAAATCATGGTCTAACATTAAAAATAAACAAAGAAATTAAAAATCGGAAATTTTTTATGAAAATAAGATTAAGTAATACACACTTATGAAGACTGAATTGTCTGTTCTTTTTTATTATAAAATAATGTTAGTTTCTAAATATGCCATAACATTTGGCGTCTTCGAGATGAACAATGTTTTGTATTAATACAGGACAGACTTATTGGACTAAATTGTCTGTACTTTTTTAATACAAAATATTGTTCCATAACAAAGACGCCAATTATTTTATAATAAAAAAGGACAGACTATTCAGTCTACATAAGTGCGTTCTTTTTCATATTACAAAATGTTATGACATGTTCAGAAACTAACATTATTTTATGATGAAAAAGGACGCACTTATGTGGACTGAATTGTCTGTCCTTTTTTATTATAAAATAATGTTAGTTTCTGAATGTACCATTGTTTAGATGATACAACATATGTTTATTAGAAGAGATTTATGGCGTGTTCAAGAAGAACAATGTTTTCACACGTTTTCGAACTAAATTGCCTGTCTTTTATGAATGCAAAGTTTTGTTGGACGTTGAAAACGGCATTGCTGATGATTGCTCAGGCTCGCTTGTTTACAAAAACGCGTATGGATACCGTGCGAAAAGTTGAATATTTTTTATGTTTTAAAATATACTTTGCAATTTTCTCACATTAGATGAATTGCATAGTGTATTCTAGAACATAAAAATCGTTCAACTTGTCCTGTAGTATCCGCACGCGTTTGTGAGATGGCTGAGCATTCACCTTAATGAAATTGAAAAGCCGCAATAAAAGAGGCCGGGAACGGGAGTCGAGAGAGTCGTCTGGGTAGCTTATGGTTCGTGGAGCGCCCCACCCCAGCAGCGGCGGTGTCCGGTTGGCCAGCTCACGTTGAGAGAGCGGGCGGCGGCGGTGGCAGGTGACAGCGGCGGCGGCCATATTATCAGTGAGGTGTCAGTATTTGCTCAACGTGACGGGTTGGATTTTTGGGTGTGGATCTTGGAGCGCGCCAGGCCGAGCGATTTTGGTGGACTGGGAGTGCAAGTGCGAGTGCGCCACGTGCCGCTTGTGGATGCATGCACCGCGTGCGATACGCCCGTCCTCGCATTCCAATCAAAGTAAGTGATCTGTCACCGTCCGGCGTGCCCCGGAGCCGCGCTCCGCCGACAACACTCCCCCGAAACTCGACCGCGCGATATAGGTTACCTTTCTACCGTCGGCGCTGTCCCGCCGACTCGCGCAGCGTCACTTCTCTCAGGCGTGGACGAAAAAAAAGGCCAGCGGAGTGGCTCGTCAAAAGCCGAGTCGCCGCCGCGGCCTTTTACGTGTCGGTTTCCTTTTTTATGCCGCTCGCGAAGGCGACTCTGCCAGAGTTTATGGAGCGTTGACGCAATCGAGGCTCGCGCGGTCCCAAATGGCGAGCTCCGATCCTCGCGCCGATTTCCTTTTGCAGCACCGCCGCGCGACGCTTCTGTTTGCCTCTCCCCGGTGGTCGTCTTCCTGACAGAATTCGCGCGTGTCAACTCTGGCCCGTTCCACGTCGGCACGACGTGACAACACAGGTGGTTCGAGGTTACACCGCGATTCGCCGTCACATGAACAGATATGAGTGCTTTGGGATCGTGGTCTAGATTCGCTTTTTTTTTCCTAGCCTTTTTTTGTCGGCTTTGCACGAAGACGTTCGTGTCCTTTCTTGGTCAATTTTTCTATGTACACACATGAGCTTGGAGTTGGTTGGAAAAGGACGTGTTCAGATTTGGGTCGGTTGATTTTGATTCATGTATTTTTAAGTTTTGTTTTTGGCTTTTTTTTAAATGAATTTTGTTGTATCATTTATTGGACAATAGTCAAAGTCAGTATTTATGCTTCGAAAAATAAGGCGACCCATCGTGTCTTACCTGGGTAATCCGTTTGGGATAGTCCTGTAATTTACTGAAGGTGCTTTTGTTGTTCTCAGTGGTGTTATGTAATGATTCCTGACTTGGTTCTTGTATGTTTGTTTTAAGTTAAATAATAAAGAGGTTTGGACATGGCTTGTTTGTATTCTTTATTCTTGAATTCTCCATAATGATGCTTTTATATATTATTATTAATTGTATTTGAATTGTTTTGACATTTGTTTACAAATTGTTCTTACTCTAGGAATATAAACAAAACGGGTTTTTCTTGAAATTAGATCATTTATAATAAGAAACTAAATGTTTAAATACCAGCAAAAGCTATTAATATCAGAAACTGATACTATTAAATTCAGAAAAATAAATGTTTCAACTAATGACTTTTACTGATAAATTAATCTATTTTATAATAAAGTTGATTTTTTAAAGGAAAAACATTGTTTAGAAATAAGTGTGAGTATTTCAATCGTTTTTTTTCATTGTAATCATTCTTTTATTTTGATCTATTATTTTGAACAGGTTTAATGAACTTTGACGAATGCCTCGTGTAAGAGATTAACCCAAGCATACACAAATAATAATTAAAGATAATTAAATACAAAAACATGATTTGATGACTTGCTATGATTATTATAATAGGAAAAGACTCATATTGCAATAAAAAAACAAAATTAAAAACAAGACAATATTGTTATATGCGTTTATTATGTAAACTTAAAAAGTAACAAAAATATTATTTTTCAAAAAACATTGATTTACTTGAAAGAAATCTTACATTGCATTTATGCGCTGTATAAGCCAACTAGTTAAAACTGTTTTCATTCATGCAGCTGAATAGTATTGTGAATAACAAAACCGGATGTTGATAACAGTCTAAATTTGTTGCAAATTATATAAAATTATACATACTTCATTCTTTGAACATAAATGTGAATTGAAAAAAACAATCATTTAAGTTGATTAAAAGATAAGTCAAAAACAATGAGATTTGTTAAAAACTGTACTAAATTGCAGAAACAATTCTAGTGATGAAAATCCACATTTGTTGCAACATTTAAAAGAAATAAAATTGTAACCTTTAAATATGTTAATGTAGGAATGCTGTTTAACGTTGATTCATCTCGTTAGATGTTGCAGAGAAAAACACATTTCCTTTGCTTGTTTTCCTGCATTTCGAAAATTGGCGTTATAAATAAAGTTATTACTATGAAAACAGTACCATCATGTTCCATTTTCCTTGTGAAATAAATAAGAAAAAAAAATGTGCAAAGAGAAAACTTGTATTGTAACTTTTAGAAATTTATAATTTGCAAATATGTTATGCATATAATTAAAAAAAAATCAATGATACATTACACGAACAAAAAAATACTATTAATATAAAAAATAATGTTTGCGTCAACAATTGCTTTGTTCAGTGAATAAAATATACATTTCAATACTTGAATGAGTTCAAAATTTATTTTGAATCATCAAAATCAGACAGTAATTAGTTGTGCTATTCAGTAATTTACCAACATACAAACATAATATTCAAACAGGAAAAAATATGTATGAGCTACTAAGTAAGATAAATATTTATTTTTCTAACTTTGTTATACAAGTTTTTTTTATAATTTTTTTATTTTAATTATCTTATTTTTTTACTGCAAAAAATGTTTCATTTCAATATAAGGAAAGGTTCATTGTAAAATATACTATTGTCTAAAATCTACTTTTGTAAAAATATTAGAAAATAAATACTTTTTGTGATATGTAAGAGTGCATCCCAATAGTTAATATGTATTTCTTCGAAAGTTTTACTTTGTATACTACAAATCTTCAATCACATCAAATAAACCAAAGCTGAAAAATGTGTGATGTTTAAGAAACGTCAAGACCTATAACTGTATGCTGTAGAGAATATTTATTTTACATGTTTTTCAGTTCAATGAACGAGACGACCATTGCAGATGTTATAATTTTCTATGATTATATTTTGTTAGTTTTGTTAGAAAATATGTTGTTCTGATGTGCAGAAAATGCCAATTTTTCTTGCACGACTCGTTCGCACCTTCTGCCTAACAATTTGTGACTTTTAGCACTTGCGCAGACTACAAATATGGCAAACATTGCAGCAACTTTTCGTGCGAGGTCTGCGGATGGTCTTGCGATGAGTTGCACGTCAGTTCACCTTGCAATGATGACCTTGAAATTTATGCAACCATTTAATAACTATTTGTTTGGCATTTCTTGGTGTTGGACTTGAGGAGATCAATTAAAGGTCTGTCCGCAATTAATTTATTGGTTCCGCGTGCGATTACATTAATCGGCCCAGGCAGATTTCACGAAACCAATTGGACATCTAACTTTTTTCAGAAGCTGGCAAAAATGTTTGTCACGCGTTTTGATATTACAAGTTTGTCTCCTGCTACAACGTTGCAATTACGGTTGTTCTTCGGCCAATCAGATGACTTGCTTTGCACGATTTCGAAACAACCTTGCAATGCCGTCTTTATCCTCTCGAACGATACAGCGACACATAACGGTACACCTCTCTCTACGCTGAATCACATGAAAGCCGTCCATTAAATATGGTCATTCAATGAACCACTTAACGGCGCACTTTTCTAGCCAGACCTCCGAATGTTTCGTCAGGCTGGGTACCTTGTGGCTCCCAGTGATATTATCATAGGAATGAGAGTTTGGCTGCTGACTTGATTAACGTATACTCAGTTAATGTTAATTTTATTGAGATGTATGGGAGAGCAAACAGGTTGTTTGTTTTTGATTATCCTGAAAATTGTTCATTCAGGAATCTGGATTTCTATATTTATTTTCAACATTTTTATTATATTGTTGATTAAATCTCATTGTATTGAGGGGTTTTTCAAATATATCGAGCAAGTTGAAATTGTGCACAATTTCCTCAGTGCTTAACTTGTATAAGTAGAATATATCCAGTATAAATTATAACTAAATTCAAATTCTACATTGAAATTATAAATTATTTCTCAAAAGTGAGATCGATTTTCCTTACAGTTTTGAAGAACAGTGTAAAATATTAATTACACTGCTTCGTGCAGGAAAAGTTACAGGAAATAATAAAATTGAGCCGCTGTAAGTACGGATAGATTAAATTTGAAAATAAAATGTACCTTGAGCTTTTACTACAGTAAAACAACTATATTATCCATCTTCAGAGATATCTGTAACATTCCATTTTTAGTCTCCACCTAAATGTTTTTTTATTGTTAAATTAATTCCGAACATTCTTTACATTTCTTGCAAAGTATTGACACGTCAACTATTATTAACAAAATTCCTGGTTGTATGTCTATACAAATATTTTAAAATTATCTACATAATCATCTATCTTCAGATTCTGAATTGACACTAATATAGTAAAAGTATACCTATAGGAGTTTTTCCACGAAATGACTGTGTTGAGCTCATTATGTAGGATTATCTATACCGTGACCCTTTTATAATTTTCAAATGAAGCCGACTGCCCAACTCTACACGAGCCAAACTTTTCATTTTTACAGTTCGACACAGGTTGGATCAAACTTTCTAATAAATGTCACTCCATTGAGTGAACTTATGTACAGTAATTAAGATATTCTTCGCAAATGATCTTCATCTATTGTCATGATCTAAGACAAAACCTTGTTATGGCAAAATAAACACGGTTCAACGGACGTAGTCGCAGATACAGAACGGACCGACAGATATCAGTACACAGTGCTACGGCACTCCTCCTACATCGGCGGATGTCGGTCACGCGGATTTGCATTATAACCTGTCCCTCTAACACGGCGCTGAGTGCAACGACGCCCGTGTGCTAAGTGTACGTCTGTCCACATACAAACGTGCTTGCTCGTTAGGGTAATTGTCCGAGCCCACCATCGCTTCGAAACTTTTATTAGTTTGTCAGCAAATACTATATCGAACAGTTTCAAACACCACACATTCAGGTTTCAGTTACTGCTTTTAGATGGGTTGGGTGCACTACCTTTAGTTTTGTTTATAATGGCAAGTGCCACAGAAAAAGTTAAAATTGTTCAATAAATGTGTTGGTTTATTTTATTATTATTATTATTATTTTTTTTTTTTAAATTATAAATTATTTTACAATATAAGGATTGTTTGTTATAGATCAATACTAGAATTATTTATGTTAATTAACTGATTGTTAAGAATGATTTACAACATTAATTTTATAATCAAGTATACATATTATTATTTTTAATAATTACTTTTTAAAAACAATCGATAAGCCTATTAGTTTATTAGGAATAATTTATATACTGTTAAAAGTGATTCATTGACATAAAGTTATTTGTATTCTTTTGAAGGCAAATTTCGTTTCAGTATTATCAGAATTACTTTGTTTTCCAGCAAAAGCATTTGTATTTTCTTAATGCAACATATTCATTGATTAGATGCATTTCTGTTTCATCCAATACAAATTTCATAAAAAAAAATTGTTTTTAGTATAAACAAGAATTTTTTAAGAGTATAAATATTGCGTTGGTATTCAGATACTTATGTTTTATCATTATGTAAAGACAATTATCATACAAAGTATTCAGTATTATTATTAAACTTTTTAGTACATACGCAGAGAGAAAAGACCAAAAAAATGGACCTTACTTGCAGCATTACAAAGATGTTGCTGATTTTATGACTTTTTCCATACCAATATTGTATAATTCATATTAATTTTCTCTTAATGTAACTAATTTATTTTATAAGGAATAAAAAATTCATAAACAAGAGATCCCTTGCTCATTTAACATAAATTTCATAGAATTTCTCAATAGAACTGTAAAACTGTTTATAAGGTAATGGCACCGGTTTATCACCAGTTTAAGGTTTTGACAGAACTTTGATCGCTTTTTATTCCATCACTGGCAAATTATGTATACAAAGATGCTTCTTCATACATTGTTAGGTTTTAAACATTAAATTTATCATCATTAGAACAATTTCAGATTACTATATCAGCAATAATAACATAAGGTACGAAGGATCACAGAAATCACCAGCTATCGCCAGTTTTGACTTAATTACTTTTCTGACAAATTAAAGTATGAAATTGGATTTGTAACCATACCACATGATATTCGATTATGAAAGAAATATATTTGTCAAAAAATAATATGAATTGAATTTCGCTTCATTTTC
The DNA here is from genome assembly GCA_022817465.1 of Embidobia sp. ZL-2020. Lineage (NCBI taxonomy): Eukaryota > Metazoa > Arthropoda > Insecta > Hymenoptera > Scelionidae > Embidobia > Embidobia sp. ZL-2020. Next base: position 1,002 of record JABFPI010000362.1, on the reverse strand, counting down.
ACAGCTTAAAAATAAAATTTAGCTTTTTTGGGATATAAATTTGATCACTCTCAATTAAATCTGAATTTATTAAGACAATATTCACTTCTAAGACAGATAAATGATGGGCAAATGTGTTGCAATGGTACATAGTAATTAAAAATGTGTGAATTAATTAAAAAGGAAAGAACTATCGTTTTTATTAAATATGAAACTGGTGATAGCAGGGTTACTGACGATAGCCGTTGCCATTACCTTAATGCGAGTAAAATAAAATGTATAACGTAGTACTATGATCATGCAAATTATTGTAAACTTGGTAATTCATCATATATAATTTTGCTCCGTGGATGTCACCAGAGCTTTCAACGTGAGTGTCATTTCACTCTAAATGATTAGAAAAAGATTATTCATTGATCAGCGGATAATGGTGTTTTCAAGGTTGAGATGGGATTGAAGAATCACCTTAAGCGCCCCTACCTGTAGCCAGTTCCCTATTGATTCAACTCTTTTCATAAGTTAACTCACATGTCTGTCGCGAAACAGGTTCTCAGAGAAAGAGAATGCAGTTAACGATTCGTCAAATTTCGCCTTAACGAGATTGTCTTGCTCCAAGTACGGAGATGCTAATCGTGCAACGAGTCTTGTTGCAAAACGGGTGTTCACTTAGAAAATGATTTCGATTCATTTTCTCTTTTGTTTCATTTCATTTTGTTTCACTGGATGTGAACTTAGTTATCAATTATTTAAACATTGAAGATGTCTGTGAAACGTGTCTAATAAACGATAATGCAGTAAATTTTCCTTTTTAATTTCCCCCGTTTTCATCTAATTCTGTTTTATTAAGAAAAACAATGAATACAGTTAAAGTTAATAAATGCATGCACACATACGTATGAATCAAATGAAGTTTAGCAACTGATCATGTGATCTCTTTCTGCATCTTTGTTGACTTTAGGTTTTTACTGTCCTCGTCTCTTGGTAAATTTAACAACCTGTAAATATTAATTTAACATATTTTTC
>JABFPI010000361.1:0-10396 GCA_022817465.1 Embidobia sp. ZL-2020 | reverse complement strand
GTTCCGGTTTGCTCACAACACCGCCGTCCATACTTCTTTACAAACCTCCCCCGCTTTCTTGAATTTCGGACGGAACCCAATTTCCGTGCAGAATGTATGAGACGAAGCGAGTGAGATCGAACCACCAACAGAGCTACCACCGGTGCGAGAGTGGGCCGAACGAATGGAGCGAATCGCCGAACTCCAGAGACTGATTGTCGCAAACGTATTATATTTTTAAAAATAATCTGAATAATATTTTTTACCTGACTCAAAAATAATTTTAGTATATTACTTAACTACTGAAGGAAACTTGATTGACAACAAGTACAAGTTGTTAACTCACAAAAGTTTTTAATTTGTAAGTACTTTCCTTTAAATTGTAAGTACAATATTTTATCTTACAGTGGAAAAAGAATTACTTTATTTAAACTGGTAACGTCAAAACCGGTTACTGAAAGCGTTTCTTTTCCCACTAGTAAGACAAATTGTGTTGAAAACTTGGAAAAAACAAGTTTTACGTTGGTAGAACCTCGACTTCGACTCGAGCTACCAATTTAAAAATCGTTTTTCTTTTTTACTTTATCTTTACAATTTATGTACAATTTAGATTAATAGTATATCGAAAACAAGTTCTTAATCACACCTATAACTATCATATTTGTTGCTACTTTTATCATATAATCAAATAAGTCATGATGTGGGCTGTCACGGGTGATGTAGCATTTGTAAGGTGACTTTAAGGAGGTCTCTTTGTTGGAATTCATAGCGTCGAACCAGTCGTTCATCAATTTGCAAAACCACATTAGATCACGCAATTCCTTAGAGTTCTCATTATAATGTTCAGCACTTTCTGCAGCCATTTCTATAAATTATTAATAAATAAAATGTATTATATAATAATACATTAATAAAGGTTTTTTTTGTAATCTTTTAACTTTTTAACTACTTTTTCTTGGCACGCATTAGAAAAGTACAACATTTCGTTACGCGGCGCCAACAAAGAGTGGTCTTCTATGCCTTTTCAAAAAAGAATATCGTACATTTCTTGGAAGGAAAAATCTTCCGTTCACTCGTGTTTTGTTTAACACTTTTTCGTCTTATAAGCTTAATATACAATTTTGTCATTCACGTTTTTATATATTTACCATCTAAAAGTAGCACAGTCTCCAGATATTTGACTGTTTTCATGCTGAAGAGTTCAGCTGCTAATTTAACTCTCATTTTATGACACCGGTCTTTGTACAGATGCTCATCAGTCAAGTGACTCAACGGGTTCATTAAACCCTTACGTTGTTTTTCTTCTTCATATTTTGAAATCAAAACCTTTAAGTCAATTATTCTAGTTTCTCCAGTGTCCGGGTCAATAACCATAATCCTATGGTCGAACAGTAAATTTCTAACGCACTTTAGCAAGTGGCAATAATCAAAAAGGACGAAAACTTCGCTTTTACCCACATATACCGTTGGTTCTGAAATTACGTGTCTTACTGAAGTACAATTTTTCTTCTTTATGAAATACCGTAAAATTATTTATACAATATTACATTTTTTACGATAAACAAGCAAGTTACATTTTTTTTGTTCACTAATGTAATAATAATTAAATTATCAAAAGTATGCCGTTAATGATTTTCAATATTTTTCACTAAATATAATTTATAATGTTTTAACGATTACTAATCAACTTACACCATTTCTATTTGATTCTTTTAAGTGTAAAGATTATAAGACATTGATTACAGAGTAATATTCCATTTATAACTAAATTCCATTGGTCAAAAATAACCCAATCGCCATAAATGGGTTAAATATATACAGTTAATTGTATACTCGTAAAACATATCAAATTTTGAAATTATGGATAATCACCACACTACAAACTAAATTACTTTTGAGATCTGATTCTCCTTTTCTAAGGCGTTCTTCTTTAGTATGTAGCATTAAATTTGAAACGAGTCCGACATTGCTAGGGCCTTGGTCCAAAATAATTCCGTGAACTCGCAATCCGCAATCTTCAAGTAGAATTGTTATTCGATGTAAAATTCTTTGCAGATTTGTAGCTGATGTATTTTTTCGACAAAAACCATACTCGATAGCTAACTTTTCATTTGAGTGCAAAGAACGTATCATGAAGACTATTGCATGTTCCGCTACTTTATATGTTCTTGTAGATTTCACTACTGTTATGTTTTCTGTATTACAAAATATATTTATCATAATTTAATATTACAAATATATAATATTTAAAATTTTTATATTGTAAGCAAAAAAATTTTAATCACTGAATTTTTTTTTAAGTCAATGGCACGTACAAAAAAAATCCGATCTTGTAAAAAGAATCTTGAAAATTTTGCTCGTTTTAAAATTTCTTATATAATTTTTTTTATTACGGTTTAAAGAATAATATCTCGATAAAGTACTGCATTTTTTTTTTACTGTAGATGTTTTTCAGTGCGTAATTTCCGGCGTTTACTTGTAGGATTCGATATATATTGCTCATCCGTAAATGGAGAACACTTAGATGAGTGATTTTAATTGAGTTTTGAGGGACTAAGTTGCGTTGTTTATGTTTCATGTCGTTAGATACCGTATGTAATAGACACCATTACAGCACGCTGTGGAGGCATGTAATGGCGAGTTTTTAACATATTGAGGACGAAAATGGTACGTCACAATGAGTGGCGCTATTCATGAGCGTTGAACATCATTTTACATCACTAGTAGCAGTGGAGAAAGTTAGTACAAGTTCAGAAATACTAACATTCACCACGGCGACAAGTGGTGTAATAGTACATTAGTTAACGCGGAAAAACAAGTTTTAAGTTTATAGTCCGAGTCGAAGATGATTGTTATACCAACGTACAACTTGTTTTTTCCAAGTTTATTACGATGTTTTACCTTAATGAGAAAATAAAATATGTTGGTAACCCGAGTCGAAAACTAGGGACTACCAACATATTTCATTTTTGAGTCATGTAAATTTATTTACGCCACTAGTGATAATAAATAAAGTGAGTACTTTATGTACTAGTGTAGAAACTACTAATTTTGTAAAATTTACATATCGGCGCGTACTCGTTACGATTATTCTCGTCCGAACAAGGAAAAAACATGGAAATAATTTCTAATGTTACAAGCAGAGTTTTTCAATAATTTTTTACTGATCTGCAGAGTTTTCGAAGGAGCCATCGAATTAACCATTACCAACAATTGTAATAATGTATTACTATACCATAATCAAAGTTATTAAAATCTTCGGCTTCTAATCCCCAATCTTCAACCCCAACGATACACTTATTTTTTTTATCATAATATAGGTTCTCTTGCAGGGACATTTCATTCAGAATAATGACAACAGATTTATCCCTTTCATCAGTCATTTCAGCGACTTTTCTTTTTAAACTATTGTAAATTAAGGGATTGTAACCTGGTTTAATTTGAGATTTTTGCAAGTGCGTTATTAAAGTTTTTATCGTTGGTAAATGTTCGAATTGTGAATGCAAATGTCGATAACATTTTGGTGATTTTTTCCATATTGTTGTCATAAACGTTAACTCTTCCTCAGTATAACGCCGTCCCTATTGATTTATTGATACGTATTACAAAAATTAAAATAGTGTCATGTGTAATAAATTATTTCGTGGCGAAAAATAACTTTGGCTTTGCCTCGGGAATTAAACCTCGACCGGGAATAGTATATTTTGTAACAAAGGCATTAAAAACGGAAACTCGCACCTCGTCTTCGGCTCGGGCGGCAAACTTCGCACGAGGATGGGATTCCATTGTACTGCCCTTGGTACAAACTAGTACATTTCGCTACTAGGAGGGAAAAGTAAATTGTTTACTCGTGAGTTTGTTACACGAGGCGTAGCTGAGTACTTTTCCTTCCCAGCAAGGAACTATATTTTTCTTGGTAAGCGCAGAAAAAACTTTTTTAAGTTGGCGCGGAACCACGAAAAGTGGACTTTTCTCGCGCGTACCAAGAAAAATATTTTTCATCATAAGGGTGCCGTAAAAGTTATTTTCGTTAATCTCCCTACGGCCGAAAATGGCGTTTTCGGTGCACGTGTAATAAAAATAAAATTTGTCGTTTAATATTTCTATATAAAAAATAGATCAAGTTCACTTTAGAAAAACAATAAATAACCATTGCAAATGTATTTACTTCAGGTTTTCGTTTATAATTTCTCATTGCCATGTTAAATATCAAACCATATGCTTTCGGTAGTTTTGAAAAAATCCGTGACCCAGATTTAGCTTCAGCTTTTAATTTCTTTACTTGATCTTTCAAATACTTCACTGATCTCATAGTATTTCTAAGTTTTCTTATTAAAGTATTTGAAGTACTTTTCTTCAAGTAAGTTGCCCTACTACAATTTTTAGTTTTTGATTTTACCTGAAAAAATAATTATGCTCAAAATATTTTATCAAAGCTTGTCGTCATACAAAGTCCACACATTTGCTCAAATTTGGGTAACACTTGCGTCAAATTTAATAATAAAATATTTTTTAAAAATTTAATTGAACATTAATTACAGTTCATTTAAATAATTTTAGCAAATGTACGCACTTGGTACTGCGTAACATTTAATAAAGTTTTTATTAAAATTTATTTTAGGGTTGCGATAGTTGGAATTTGTTTTCCTTGCATGCCAACCTTTTTACATGTCTTTACTTCTTCGTTTTGTTTTTTTATTGGTCCCAGAGCGAGATGTGTTAATATCATCAGCTAAATGCCTACATTCCTGTATAACACTTCCAGTCATTGAATGATCAACAACTTGCAGCCCATTATTGTTATCTTCAATCGCAAAACGAGGTTTCTTAAGTATTTGATCATCACCGGTTATATTGCAGCAATTTAGAGGATGTTTGCGTACTTCTATCATTGAAGGTGCTGCAAAATCCTTGATTATTTTTATTTGAAAATTTTTTTTTATTTAACGAAAAATCACTGAACTATATTTAGGAATGCAAATTGCTATAGTTTATTAGATAAATCAAGTTACTTAGAAATAACCGTTTTGTTATGTTTTTTAGATTTTTTCGTTTTTTTGTTGGTTACTTTGTTAGTTATGTTAGCTTTGTTAAACATTTGTTAGTTGTATTATCTTTGATATATTTATTTTTTTTTAGCTTTGTAAAATTTGTTCGTTTTCTAAGTTGAATAGTTAGTAATTTTGTTGGTTTTTGTAATTTTTGTTTTGTTATTTCATTAATGTACACAAAAATAGCAACAAATTTTATAAGCTTTGTTAATATTGTTATTTTCTTTGTTTAATATTAACTTATTTTAAGCATCAGAGATGTTTGATCATGGTTAGCTGGCATATAAAGCTGGCATGGTTAGCACATATAAAAAAATCTGTTTAATTATTGTCAAAGGTGTTCAGTACGTGTTTCCTCAGCAATGCCACTCTTGTCTTTCAACGTCGACAACAAACATGAAAAGTCAAGCGATAATTCCGTTTTTACGAGTTCATCTTGTATAAAGTCAATTGTGTCTGGAATTCGTGATACATAGTCTTCTTGTGGAAGATATAGCGAAGGTACTGCGTCCAATTTCAATTTTTTCAGTTTAAAGGATAGTAAATAATCTTTCTCCTCGAAGTGCACATGGCATATCCTTTTATTCTTAATTATGTCGTTTAACGGAATTGCTGAAGGTAATTGTTTAGACTAAGTTTGTTTAAAAAAGTGGGAAAGGTTACGTGAAAAAAAATTAAAATTTGTTTATAAAATAAAATTTATCGCACCAATGTTTAAAGGTAGTAGTATGGTGTTGTATATTTTATGAGATAAAAAAATGTTCATATTTTTCTCGATATTTTTTTAGTACAAAGTGTGCAAAACGTCACCTTTTTCAATTTTTTTCAGCATTATAAGTACAAAAAACATGCCTTTCATATACCGAGTACTGGAAATATTATTATTTTAACCCTTTAAGCATTATTTCTTTAGTTTTTACTGCCATTGGAATAGGAGTTCGTGATTTTCCATATCTCTTTTTGCTTGAAGGGTTAAATGATACTCGAAATTTTATTCCCGTTATAATGTAGGTCTCATAGATGATCTCATTTTTTGAAAATTAGTTTTATTTATACCAGGTTCTATACTTTTCGTATTACCGCACATTTTACCTTCAATTTACCTTATTTATTTCAACGGTATGTAGCATCAAAAAACTTTAGACTTTATTCGTGATAAAAATTATTACTCATAAACCGTTTATAAAACCATCCTTTAACTACACTAAGCAGTTGAAACTATGGTTTGCAAGTAGTTCAGCTAGAAGATATCATATTGGGTAGCAAGCTAGTTTATTGGCTTGTAAGCAGTTGAAGTTAGCTCGTAAAATTTAGCCAGCTAACTGAAGCTACTGCTAGCTAAGTTAACTCATTGAATTGGGTATCTTGAAAATTCAATGTAGTTTAAATGGGATCTCGTTATTCCTCGTGATCTTTTCTACTCAATTAGTTAAGAAGAGAAATATTTAAAACTTATTTATTTATTTACTTTTTACGCCATTTTTTTGCAATGCGATAAGTTAAATTTTTATTTAATTATACTAATGTAAGTAAAAGAGTATATCTTTAGAAATATAAACATTTTTTTATAAAACAAAAAGTATCTCGCACCAAAACAGTGAAAATTTAAGTATATGTAAGCATGTTTTTTGGAAACGCAATTGTGCACGGTATGTTATATAAATTCACCTTCTAACTCAGGGTTTTTGATTCGCTTCAGCCACTCGCGAGTTCGATCGACATTTTTCGGAAAAGAATGATTAACGACTGTAGAATCGCAACTGGGCACGCAACACTTTCGTCCCATTTCTTGTACAGTATTGAGGAAATTGCTTCAAAACAATAGGCCGTACTTCAACAAGTATAGATGGATAATAATTACGTAATATTAAGATTGCCACCACCATGAGGGATCCAATAAAATTTTCATCGTACCTGGTTGCCAAAAAATGTTCAAGTTTTAGGTATAAATCGAATACTGGCGACCCGGTTGTGTTTAAAATAATTTGCGAAAAAGAAGATATATTTACTATTTTCTGAGACGAAAGTAAAAGATTCAAATCTGAGGGAAAAACTTGTGCTAGGAAACGTATTTTTACAATTCCAAATTCTGGGATTCAAATAATAATTTAAAATTAATTACGTTTCGTGTTTATCAATATGAACGTAGTTTATAATATCGAAAATTAATTTAATACCAGCTTCTATTTTCCAGTACGAGCTTTTACAATTGACAGATTGTTAATTATTTTATAAAATTACTTTATAAACAACTTTTTTCGACAATTTATAGTTACATTCAATTAAGTACAAATGAACTTTCAATTGTTTTATTTAAAATAGTTATTTTTACAAAAAATTAAACATTTAAAAAAATTACTGTATCAGTTAAGGGTTCCGGGTCCACATCTATATTTCTTTATAAGGGTTTCGAACCAGTTTTCGGTTTCGGTTCTAGTACGGTCCGGACCCCTGATTTTTACAGATTATAGTAGTACAATATCAGTTTTCGCAAATTTTTCGACTATGAGTAATTTAATACGCGTCATACCATTCGGATTCGTTCTGAATTATGTTTCCTATTATTTGTCAATTTGTTCAATTATTAATCGTTGAAATAACGTATGTTTTTATATCAGTAATATAATTTAGATTTTCGTTATGATAACGTAAGAAACTAAAAAATCACATAAAGTATTGGTAAAAAATTATTCGAAAGATTTTCTTATTTAAAAATCAAAATTAATGTAAATTTTTTTCATTCTATTTTTTCAAATTATTGAAAACAAATTAATGCGATTAAGGAAATGTGATATTCATTTATTTTATTCATTGTCCAACAAAAAATTGGAAACTGTTATAAAGTTAAACAAAACAGCAAATTGTAGAAAAAAAGAAAAAGGTAAATATTAACATTTATGTATAATTTTATTTAAAATTATTAATTACAATTTATCAAAACCATGACAATATTTTTATAAGCTTTAATTAACAGAATGGATAATGAATTTCTGAAGAAATTAATAAGCTATATATTTGAGCGTGAGGACATATGGCTTACAAATTTATCGAGCGAACACCACTTTAAAGAAGTAGCGAATTCGTTAAAGAACGATGGATATTGTCATGTAACATGTAAGTTAATCTAAAAATTTACCTATAAATACTTAAAAATAACGGTACGTTTGTTAGTTTTGTTAGCAAGTACAATAACATTAACATTTTATATATGATTATTTATTAGCGTCCTTGGTTCAAGAAAAATGGCTCAGTTTGCTGCGACGCAATGAAGAGGAAATTGCTGCGTTAGAGAAGACTGGGCAGTTCTCATCTTGGACATTATTTCCTCTCATGGCTGTCTTCAATACCCCTTCACAAATGGCAAAAGTTAATGCTGCAATAACTAAAATAAAAAAATAAGTTTATTGTTCATGAATTATAATTATTTCAATTAAATAAATTGTTCTTTAATAATATATACAATAAGTGTGTCTTGATTATTTATTAAAAAAAAACATACCGGCTTTCATTTAACCAAAAATAGTCTTGATTACATTGTTACTGTAATTATTATTGTAAATTTAGTTTAACGCTTTCAACTCCGATATTTTTTAAAGAAAACTTTGCTTTTTACATTTATTGAACAACTTTATCATTAAAATAAGTCGAAAAATTGAAAAAAAATTTTGTTTCAACGTTTTTTTATTACATTTCACCTGTTTATCAATTTTTTTTTATATTTCCACTATTACAGAATTAATGTCATTTGCAATACATTAGGTAAAGTCATTAAATTATTAAGACATCAGTACAAATAAGCTTTCATTCGTTGATTGTATCAAAAGAATATATAAATAAATAAATTAAGGTACAACTTACCTGATCAATACATGCTATATACAAATATAAGGAAGCAAGTTTAATTCTAAACTGCAATTACCTGTAAAATAAAAGAAATAAAAAAAAACAAACAAAAAGAAAAAATTCTCACAGTATACATAATTGCATTATTTATTTTTTTCTTTTTCAATTGCATATTTATCTGATCATTTTCTTAAACAAAATTATTCATTTCCTTCTGTGCACAGTGAAACTTAACACCGATTTTTTTTCCACGTTTTCCGATTCCAATCTGTCAAATTCAAATTTCATCGGTAGCCAAATTCATATCGATGGAATCGCCGCTGCACTAGCGCTCCGAACGACTGGTACTGAAAACTTGACAGACGAAAAATTCATACGCGAGTGTACTACCCCTGTCATTCGCACGCGACTTTGTTAAGCCGAGGATTGTTGCATAAGACAGAAGTATCTTGATTTAAAACATGGGTTCGGGACAATTGCACTCGATCCTGTGAAAGCAACAGAAAACAAATAAACATTACGAAACAATGTTAGCAATGTCTGGTACATCATCTGGTACATATGTACAGTGCAGTACTGCACCAGTGAAAATGCACTCCCCACCTTCTCCTTCTATTGTTGCCTTTGCTTGACTGGTTGACTGGCCCGACTGCCGCGGCTGCCGTGACTGGCCGTGACTGGCTATGATTGCCTGTTATCCACTGTTATCGCCCTGTTATGTGCTGTACTAATGTGCGTGTTCTGCAGTGTTCTGTTGACGTATCGCTGCTGTTTACCGTGTTCGATCGGTCAATTCATTTGTCAACTAATTTCGATCAATTTTTTACAGTCTTCGCTCTTCAATTGCTGAGAGCTGCGTCAGCGTAGTGGATTAGCGTTAACCGTAACACTATGTATTATAATAATTAATAACTGATAATAATCCTCAGTCAGTGTGCATAAGAATAAGTGATTGTTTGTGAGTGAGTGTCAGTGAGTGCGAGTGAAAAATGTACCGAGTGTTCGAGTTGGACAAGCACCGAGCGAGCTGTGCAGCGACGGACGTTTTGCGGTGATTTGCGGTCCGAAACGTCTGAATGAAAGACGGGCGTGAGTATGCACAGCAGCGTTTTAGCGTAGAGTTGTCATTGTTGACGTTCTCCGAGGTACGAAGAATGAGATTCAACACTGACTGCGCTGTTTGAAGGATCGACAAAATTGAGCTGTCTGGCTGAATAGCACGGCGTGCTGTTATCGGAGAAGCCTGCTCGTGCTCGGACGATGGCTTTTTTTTGCGAAAGTCTCGTGACAGTTTGACGGACGAGTTCGGTGCGCGCAGATGGCGCCACCAGAATGCTGCTGTGTTGCCTTTGACGGGTTTGACGTTGCTGTTGTAAATTCAAGTAAATTAGAGTAAAGAATGGGAAACATCTAAGTGACGCCCTGGGCACGAATTTATTTTCTGACCAAGGACCTAGACCGAACGAAAAAGCAGAGGTCAGTCGACCCAACCGTCGGACACGACCGTATGCAGCTACATGACC
>JABFPI010000360.1:0-10399 GCA_022817465.1 Embidobia sp. ZL-2020 | reverse complement strand
ATCCACCAGTGTAGTTGTGAAATTCACCTGCGTGGTGGGAACAATCCACAACGTGGTCGTTACAAGCAACCACCGTGGGGGCAATTTCCCACCACGGTGGTCGGTGAGTGCCTCCATTGACAAGTGAAGGTTATTTCCAATCACACTGACATCACCAATCATATTGACATATTGACATATATATATTGACATGTCAATCATATTGACATATCACCGTTTCTTCCGACCATGGTTTTTTCAGTATGGGAAGGAATCGAACTCGTGACTCAGGCGTGAAAACTGAATATTTTACCCCAACGCCACAACAGACCTGTACTGACCTAGTATTTACATTCCTCTTAATCTTAATGTTATTGTTTACTAGTTTGTATCGCGGAGGTTATGATTAAATTTTATAAAAACAGGCTGTCTTAAATACTCCTTTCGTGCTAGGAATTCAACTGAGCATTGATTATACATATTTTAAGAATGTTGTTATCCATTCTGTTTACAAACACAAATTGTACTTGTTTGGCACATAATTCATATTTATTCAAGTGCATTTTTCTCATGTAATGCACGAAAAATTACATTAAAATTCCCTAGGACATAAAATATTTACTGTTAAAATTATATTTTTTATACCAAGGGCGGTGAGATTGAAAATCTGTAACCGAGTGCGAAGTTTGTGACCCGAACCAAAAACAAGGGTTACAATCACACGAGATAAGGATTTTAAATCACTATTTTGGTATAAACAATACTTTTTGTCCCCGTTCTGAAAGTGGCGTTTTCGTCCCGCTGAAATAACAAAATCTTGTTTGAACGAAGAGTCACATATCTTGACGATATTGGCGTTAAATGAAATAGAAATGCATCAAACCAATAGATCTGTCGCATTGACACAATGCAAATACATTTGGCACAAAGCAAATGCTTTTGCCACAATGTTAAATACTTTTGATAGTTATTATATTGAAATTTGCATTGAAACAATGCAAATAATTTTTCTACAATACATCACTTTTAACAGTGTCGTATTCCGTGCACGTATGCTAAAAAACAATGTATATGAAGTTCGCAACGTTTATTTTCCAACAACAAAATTTGTATCCTTTAAAAAGATCTATATCTCGACGAAAACTAACCAAATAAATCGGATAGCTGTAGATATCAACGTAAGTACATCAAAATTATTCGTTTTATTACTCTTTATTGAGATGAGGTAATTTTAAAAGGATTAAAAAACTTATGTTGGAAAATAAACGTTGCGAACTTCATGCACATCAAAAAACATGTTTTACTCTCAGGAGGTGTATTTTCGAGTTCTTGGATCTATCTCAGACCACTGTGGACCGAGAAATTAAACTTTTCCACGTAGATATTTTAAAACGGTTGATTTCATTTTTTAGGAATATTTTGGTCTGAGATAGGTCCGAGAACTTGAAAATACATCCCCAGAAGAAGCCTCGGATAAAAAAACGCTGTTTCATTCCTCCACCAGAGGGAGTAAAACTGCATTTCTCATGTACGTGTATTAAAAGTAAATATATTTTAAAGAATTAGTGAATTAAATATTGAAACAAACCTAAATTATCAAACTATTAATTTAAAAATTACTTACCACTTTAAACAATTCCGAAAATGCCTAGGAAATGACCAGAATATAACGAGATATTCAACACTGCTTGGAATGATACGCAATGTCCTATATATTGTCTGTAGCATGCACTCTGATTCGTACTAATGAATGAATTAATTTGAGAAAATTCGATTTCCGAATAGAACGATATTTCATCAAATTACGTCAGGATTTAAGACCCAGGGATGAACATCATTTGATTGATACAGAATAACAATTTTGACCAATTCCTATTTCCAATACCATACTAAAAAACTATTTTATTTTATAATATTTATTAATACACATCAAAGAACTTGCTTCATATTAGCAAGTAGAAACTTCAACAGTTCTCCATTTGCTTTGCTTTTAGCGCAATTTAGCTACTTTCATTACAAGGCATAATTAGCGAATTGCGGAATACGGGATTATAGAAATTTAGCATCTACTTTGGAACAAATAATCCATCTTTTTACGCTGAAAACTGTACAACACTTTTCCGTTACGAAATTCGTCGGACGATGGTCGACATTCTTGCTAACTATAAAATGCCAATAACGTATTCCCCGTTCCACCGGTAAAATTCATTTGAGCTCAGCAGCTAATATCGCTCGAACTTAGTAGCGAGTTTGGTAAACTCCCCTTTTGTTATGTGTACAAGAAATGTAAGTGTGTGCACGTCTACTTTGATGGTTTTATTTTCGTAGACATCCATCAATGTATATAAAAGACAAACCTGTTAGCGTTACTTTTGTTTTTTAGTGCCAGGATAAAGCTACTGTAAAACCTCCGTTTTATCACAGTCCTGTGTTTTTGTTCATCTTTACAGTCTCTTACGGAAAAAAGGATAAAAGATGTAGATAAAATAGAGGTTTACTGCGCATGCATTATTAGTGTAAGTTAATTAATAGTTAAAGAAAAAAACAATTCATTTCTTTTTGTTAGACTTTTTCACAAACCAAATGAGGTATTTACTGTCTTCATTATACACTTTTTTATGTGATTATTTATGTTTAAACAGACTTTGTGTTGATAATATGATCTCATCGATACAATAAACATCGTATTATGTGATAGCAAAATCACGCATAGTGTGTAATTTTTGCAATTGTACTTTTAATTTCAACATAACAACATTAACAAATTAGAAAAATCAATAAGTATAATAAATGCTATTCTTTCCCAAAGAAATAACGTCGCATGTAGTTCACGCAAGATCGCGTGACTTAACGACGTATCCGTGACCATTTGTTATTTATGAGTAGTCCTATAACCTCCGACGCCGTAGCACTAAGTCATTGACATAAAAATTTTTGCGATTAAATTGTGTTGGCTTTTAGATGTTTAATTGAAAAATCGTAAGATGGTAATGATTTAACATTTAAACATTCTTGTTTCGAAGTGAACAGAGAATTAATTATTCATTACATTAATAAACATTAGAGAATGTTTTATATGAGTCAATCAGATATGTAAAACTTGACCTAACGTAATAGTGTCATCACAGGTGAATCAAAAGTTACTTACTACACACGTCATATACGTATTTCTGTTTCAATATAATATTCTTAAGATTGAAACAAATGTTAGAGATTAACGCTACTGAAAAAACTATAAAAATTACTTTATCCTGATTTTCTTTTATTTAAGACTTTTGATTTAATTTAAGAATACCGGATTTAAATGCATATTGTTTTTGACTTAGTTTAAGATCTTAATGCTTGAGTTCAGAGTGCCTTTAATTTAATTTAAGAAAATGGGACGGTTTGCAATTTTTACAATCTGTATTGTAAACAATTTATTTAAATATTTTTAAGATTTTTTTCGTTTAAATTAAAAAAAACATAATTTTGGCATATGTTTCTTTCTATAATATGTAAAAATTGTGTTATATTAAGAAGTAACTAATTTTTATTCGTCATGATGAACATGCAGTATAATCTTGGAGAACCCAATTTGTCATAATTATATTAAATTTGCAGTACTTTTTTTGTGTTAATTTCATACTCAACTTTTGCGAACAATTCCAAAATTAATTTTTTTCTCAGCTTCATTTACCCTCTTCAGTGCCTTTTCATCAACCGACGCTTCTACCTCTTTTCAGGTTCTTAAACGTACGTATCAGAGTATTCGTATTTAGCCTCTTTTACAGCTTCTTTTAATCTTTGCAACTCAAATTCCTTTTTACATACGGATTACTAATTGCAAGCTCCTTCGCAGTTTGAAGTTTGTATCCAATTTAAAAATTTACTGAGATTTTGTGCAACGAATAGTTTACAATATTTTAGAGTATATATAATAAAAGGTCCGAATGGCACTTTAGCAAAATAATTATGAACTTTTAACGCAAATTAAAATTATATGAAAAACGAATGTAAACCGCATTTTATGCATGAGAAAGGTGTTCAAAAATAAAATTTATAACTTAACGAGCTTCAGCATTATTTATTGTTTACGATGAATTCATTAAATTATATATATATCGATACGAACTGCTCACTGCGTGTGCAATATTCGATTTTGCACATGCTCTACTGCTCTTGTGTAGGCAAGAAATATGAGGTAATATTACTTTACACGAGCGTGAAAATGAAAATAACTGATTTTTTTGGCATTGCGTAAAATTTAAACTCATTAGCAATTTCGGAAAAAAACATTACTTTAAGATTATTAATTGCAAAATATATAATAATTTAAGTTTTTACATAAACTGAGGTTCGTATTTACGTATAGTTGCTTTAAAAAGCTTTAAAGTAGAGTTATTAAAAATAAAATTTGCTTTTTGCAAAAAAAAAAAAAAAAAACAAAATTATAAAGGGTATAAAGTTTATAATATTTAGAGTACTCATTAAATTTTGAAAATGAAAAAGTTCTCCGTATTGAATAAAACGAATTAGTAAATTTTATGTAACTTATTTATGTTATCAAAGAATTACCACGAAGCCACGAGAAATGTTCGGTTATTCTGACGCTAATGAGTTGAACAAAAGTACAAATTTGCAAAATTTGCACTATGTAATTGATGATAATTAATATTTCAAATTGTCCGCCGGACGCTAACGATTGATTAGTTTATTTTAAGTACACGTACGGGTGCGCCAGAACATGGGCTACAATTCCTAGAATAGGCAAGCCTTAAGACAGAACAAGTGTAGGGTGTTGCTTCAGAAACCTATCTAAGATCTGTCTAAGGTTAACAGTGTTAATGGAAGATTAATGATCAATAAAAAATATTTTCATAATAGTGAAAAACAATATAATCAAATATTTTAATTTTTTAATTGAAAAAATTAGTCCTTACTTTAATATTTAACGTAAAAACTTGGTATAAAAAATTATAAAATTAACAATGTGTAAAAATGGTCATAAATATGGCATCATCTCTCTTTTTTAATTTAAAAAAGATGCGTGTGAACTTTTATTCTAAAAAGATAATTTTTGATGTTTTTATTACTAATAAATAAAAAACTAGAAAATTGTGTTTGTATACATTTTAAATATATTATTATCTAATTATCTCGAATATCTTAAAAACTAAAAACAAAATATTTAGAAACATCGATGTTTGGCTTGTCCGAGGTGTCTCTCATCGTCGCGAAATGGTTTCTATTACCTTTTCTCCCTTCGCTACTAGAAGAAGGGCTAGAAGGGAATCGTTGGCGAGCGCCTCTGTATCGGGATAGAAGGACTATAAGATTGCACGAAGTCTTATCGACCAAAAATTTACCAATGTTCTGTTACGCATCAGAGGATTTCTCGCGCGTTGTCTTTTGTATCAATCGCTTGTACAGATTATTGCAACAGAATTACGATTTCGTATTCTTTTGAATACAACACATTTTTATAGGATATAATTGTGTAGTCAATTATAAATTTAACTTATATTTTGTTTCGTAGCAAAACAAATTTTGTAACAAACTTATTAATTATGTGAAATGCGAGAGTAATTTTCAACAAATTTAATATCTCCTTTTATAACATTAAAATGACAATTTGTTATAATGAAAGAAATCTAGATAAGAGAATAAATTATTTTACATAGAAGTAAAGTAAAAGTATCTCATTTGTTCATAAAATATGAATTTTCGCTGTAATGACTATATAAACGCACAGTGATTGTGAGGTGATACAATACGCCTACTGATTTTTTTTGCACTCTGACGAACAAAAAATTTTATTTTTATCATTAAAACTTTACACCAAACTTCTGTTTTGCTCGCCAGTAACAAGTGAAGTTATAAAATTGCAACCGTAATGGCAGTGCGTTTCGTTTTATTGATTAACGCACACAATTATAACAAAAACGCATGCATGCTACACTGTGAACAAAACCAACAAGATTCTTCTCAAAGGGAATTTCCCTTCACAGCACAGGAATATATATCATATATTTACTCGTTAACTTGTACATTTTATTGTATAAGAATAATATATATGGATAATTTAAACAAATCTTCTTTTTCAGTTATGTAGCAATAAAAGTAAAATAAAAGTACCCTAACTTTTATGTAATAACGAGCAGTTTTTAATTAAACTAATTTAATAATTTTACACTTTCAATTCAAACGTTTTTTTAAATAACACTACTTAGTACTGTATGTTATTACTAAAAACATTCGCATTTGATTTTTCATTCGACAGTTGAGTTTTCATTCCAAAATATAATAATGATTCACTTATAAAACGTATTTTAGAAAAACAAAAGAAGTTTACTTATATAATATAATCTTTCCTGCTTGAAATCCTTTTAAGATAATCCGCAAATTTAATTTTTCATCTTATGGTATTATTTTATTTCTAAAATATCGCAATGATTCGGTAATGAAACGTTTAATTATTATACCTTAAATCAACACGAATGTTAAACGTAGAAATGTAAATGAAAGTTTAAAGCATATAACTCAATGAAATGTACAAATTCATAATACGAATTCACTAAGTACATATAATTTTAACAACATATGTACATATAAAACATATTTTTTTGGCCACTATTAAAACAGAAAATAACTCCAGGTATGTTTTAAAAACTTTATTAGGTGATCTTACTTCAATAAAGTGAACGAATCTACTACTAATTCATGACCATAAACTCAAAATTTACTCTCTTCATCTGCAAAATTTATTTATACAATTTTAATCCACTTTTCATATAGGTTATCTTCCTAAAATATGAGCCCTTTTCGTAAATTTTTTATACTTGATTTTGAAAGTGTTACTTATCCTTAATTCAAGTTAACATATAACTCGAAAAAAATTGTTTAAGGGCATGTTGGGAAAAAGGGTGATTGCATAAAGAAAAACTCAACTAAACGTATTTATCGCATCGAAAGCCATTAGCAGCTGATTGAAACTAAACTTTTATTGAAAAACGACAGTCCCAATGGTGTTAGATTTTTTGGATGAAATAAAACATTTTTTATAACACTCATATGTATGCATAATTATACTCCGCATACGTTGCCACCAATTTATCGAAAAGCGAAGTATCTATGCTGAAGGCTTTTTTGAGAAAAACGTCACTTGGAGGGAACGTTTAGTTCTTCCGAAACTCCTGTATGCGGATTATAATAATTATGCATATACATACGACTGT
The DNA here is from genome assembly GCA_022817465.1 of Embidobia sp. ZL-2020. Classification (NCBI taxonomy): domain Eukaryota; kingdom Metazoa; phylum Arthropoda; class Insecta; order Hymenoptera; family Scelionidae; genus Embidobia; species Embidobia sp. ZL-2020. The sequence continues at coordinate 3,203 of JABFPI010000360.1, read as the reverse complement.
TATAAAAAATGTTTTATTTTACTCAAAAAATCCAACACTATTGAGACTGTCCTTTTTCAATAAAAGTTCAATTTCAATCGACTGCTTCAATTTCAATTGGCCTTTGATGCATTATAGAAAAATGTAATTTCTCAAGTAACGTGTGTTGGTAAACACTTTCGTTCACGAAAATAAATGTATTTAATTTAAAAATATTGGTGATACGTCGATTGAGTAAGTTAAAAATATTCTGAAAATTCAGATATGTTTAAAAATATTCAGAACCCTTTGGGGTGTTCAAAAACATAAAATCTATGAAGAATCCAACAACTTTTGTCCGTTTTATTCTACAAAAATTCATAATGATAGAAAGATAAGCAGAGAGGTGAACTCTTTAGTGATTTCATTATAATATTCGTATTTGTTTCAAGTATGCACGTAAACATTTCGGATATATTCAAAAAGTTCTTTAATACTTCGGGTATATTAGCGAATACACGTGAGCTCTTCAGGTATGTTAAAAATTATTTTGAATATGCCCGGCAATGTCCTTAACTACTTCAAACATACGAAGAGAAAGCGTAGGTGTGTATAATTAAAAATGTATAAATATGTACAAAACAAATTAATGTCTATTTTTCTTTTACAAATCTAAACTGCATATCAGACGCGTGTTTGCACTTCAGACTTCATTGACGGAGCTCAAGCTGAAGGGTTTCGTTTTAATTGCTCACGAAGAAAAAAATGCATGCCTATCTAAAGCTTTCAAGCATTTGTGTAGAGGAGAAAACGCGAGAAGTCAAGTCAGTAACGAGCTGTAAGTACGCTCGATAGTAAAAATGCTATGTTCACAAAATTTTACCACAATTTAACACAGCATTAACTCAAATAATATCACATTTTAATCATTGGCAAGTGCAACAAATGTTTTTCTTGATTCTCAACGTGCGAAAATATTTTACGTTAATTCACGAATGTTTTATTATTTTCTTTTTTACGATTTTTTAAAATTATTCTTGTTGATTATTGCTCATATTTTTACTTAAAAATTCAATAAACGCTAAATAAATGTATATCAATCATACATTCCATTCCTTCATTATTTCATTATAATGAAAAAACAAACCCTTCATAAAAAATTTCTCGAACATTAACAAAAATGCTTAAAACTGGAACCAATAAAATTACAATTTCTTAACAAATATAGAAAATTTCATTTTTCATTTTTAACACTTATGACTTCATTGCTCGTATAGAAAGCGAGTACTTTCTACACTGCCAGGAGTAATGTAAAGTATCGTTTTCAACCTTTCGATATATGAAATTAAACATAGTAGAATTAAAACGTACTATAACTACGTAATACTAAACTTTGACTATAAAAGAATTAAGAGACAAGTGAGTTAAATGAGACTCCGAAATATTCTCTTGATAGCAATCGATAAAAGCACTATATTCGATCACCATAAAAAGCACTATGTCGATCACCATCAATTGCACAAAAATGATAGAACATCTTTTTCTTCAGATTTTATTCTTATACTTAAAATTCAAGTAATTAATAGTCGAATAGGGAGTTAATGGAAAGAAAAGGAACGACAAAACCTCTAATTAAGTAATGCTTCAGCGTAAAAACAGATACTTGAACCCTTAATTGTACATTGGTTAGGACGTGGAACGTGGGATGCTTGAGACCACTTGACTAAAAACCATCGCTGAAGACTCTCCTTGCATAGTTGTGCCTAACGGCAACACCGAAGGAAAACACAAAGGCTTGTATGGAACGGGCCACTGGGAAAAAGCGAGCTTTATGCAATGTCTCGTCAGAATAAAAAGAACCAATTCAAGCTTACACACACATTCACACATTTAATTTGCACACAGTGTTAAATGAACGTACATCGTCACGTATTGTCTTTTACCCTCTTTTTGATCGTTCGTCTAATTGATTCTTTTACATTTTTTGTTTAAAATTTTACACTAATTTTATCGAAACAATAATTTAGCTACACATTTTAACAATTAATTAGCAACAGTTGTTGATGATTATTCGACATTATATTATTAAAGACTATATTAATGGGTGACTTTTTTTAAAAATTGTTTTAACTTAATAATGACTTTAACAATAATAAAAATTACTTATTCTCTTGTATAAATTTACAATTTTTTAAATTAAAACTTTGTCAAGTTGCTCAATATTATCAAACACTTACATTTTTTTAATCAACTCGAAAAATCCTTTAAACAAAAGCTTTAATTATAAATATCCAAATTATTCCAAACCATCGTAGCTCGGCTTATAAAATATAATTAATTCTTGACGTAAAACAGCGTTGCAGAGCATCGTATTACCTCTGTGAACCTAGCCCGCAAAAATAAAATTCAAGCGTGTGGCGTGACACCGCGAAACAACCAATCTATCTTGGTGTAGAATCGCGTAGAAATAACGTAAGGTCGTCTTATATGACGTAGTGTAACGGTTATACTGAACAGATTGCTAAGTATACTTTTACGGTATTATAAGGCAATTTTTATATAAAAATATCGAATACGTAGATATTAGTTTATTAAAATTAAAAATTTAAGTAAATTAATTTAAATTTCGGTTGTACTAAATTAAACTGGTTTTTATTTGAAAATTGGACATAGATAATATCTAAAAGAACTATCATTGAATCGGTCAAATGATAAGTTACAAATGAGGGGCTCAAAAGTAAAACGAACCAAGTCCATTTTTACAACTTTAAATTTGAATAAAAAAATTAAATCTATTTCTGAAGTTATTTAGTTTTATAATAAAATATTACACATTTTGACTGCGAAATTTTATAATACTTATAAGCAGCAGTTTAATGCTTTTATTCATTATTTTTTCACCAGTTTTGTGTATAAAAAATTTACTTATCAAAAATAGATTTAGTTCGTTATACGTTTAAGTTTCTTAAATTCTACATTACAAAAATAAAACCTAAACTACAATTTTGTCCTTTCGACGCTTTCTTTTTTGAAATGCTCTACGAACAGAATTCTTTTACATAAGTATAAGAAGAATTTATATTTCTTTTAAAATTAAGTTTTCATAAAGGCTTTTTTATAAGCTCTAGTATAAACCTACTTTTTTCAACAAGATTTTTTAGCAATGTTTTAAAATGAAATTTTATGATTTAATTAAACTTTACTTATGTTCGTTAGAAAGTGTCCAGAGTTAATCATTTGTTGGA
>JABFPI010000358.1:0-10423 GCA_022817465.1 Embidobia sp. ZL-2020 | reverse complement strand
TTCATTATAATTTTACAACCTCGTTGTATTTGCAGAGGTTCGAAAAGTAGCCACTCTAAGATGTTCTCGGATGGAAAGAGGACCGAATACGTTTGAGCGTTTTACAAATGAAATAGTGGCGCGATAAAAAATATATAATTCATCTTCTACGACTGGAACGTATTAAGAGAAGCGGTTTAAAGAATTGAATAGGCCGAAGCGCCACTTGCTGAAATATTTAACACGCTCCGAAAAGGCGAGAGGGCACGATTCTAATGGGATTTTTATTTTAAAGCTCGAAACCAGTCTAAAGAGTGTTGAACAACACTAATTGACCTCTAGGACCTGAGTGACCCGGCGCGCGTCCAACTTGACAGACCAGAACAGCCGACGATTAAACTTCCCGTTAATATTACGTCTCATGGCTCTCATATCTTTTGTTCCTTACTACCGAACTTGCTCGTGTCTCTTGATCAAATATTATTGTAAAGCTTTACGCCGCGCCAATAAATACTCATCCTCACAACCGTCTAACTTTTCTATTTCCTTCCTCCTTTTTTTTTAAACTAATTGACCTTTTTGTGCCGACAAAGTGGGCCAACAAGACTTGATTCAATTCGAGCCGATGCTTTGTATTAAAAACATGTTAATTAAACTTGTCTTATCGGTCTGAACCAATTGAAAATTCAAGACAAATTGTTAAATTGAACCTAATACGATAAAATGTAAAAACGGTACGAGTTAGCAAATAGATAGTATCGTTGTACATCGCAAGGTAGCCATTTATTAATATAGCAAAACGTTGTTTTTAAATCGATCGCTATCTCTACGATAGTTAAATACAATTGATTCCATGGCATATACGCCTGCATTGTAAATATTTTATGAATAGAATAAGCGTATCTTTAGCCAATACATATTTATAGATGTCGAGAGAAACTTATTCTTTCGCAAGTATAACAATTTGAGGAAAAATTTAGACTCCGGGTTGTAATTGTTGTAAACATGACCGACTATACGATTATCGGGTATAGCTGCGATCAACGCTTATACTTAAAATCCTATGATTCAATCGCTACTGAAATGATTGCACGACAGCAGGTAAATTTAAATAAAAAAGAGTTCGTATGTACGCCATGAGATTTACATTCGATGTTTAACCGTTGGTTCGTTAGTTGAACCGTTGGTTCAATTATCCATCAAGCACACATTTAGTTTGTCCGAACGCGTCAGTTGAATTAATGAAATCATCCATTCGGCGATACATATTTGATATCGAGTATTATGTGCCGCGTCTTTATTATGCATTTCTTATGCTCTCAAACTTTACCCTTCCACGCAAATTGCCGTTCCCATCAGAGAGTTATTTATACTCCGCACAATAGTTTTTCGAAAACTTTTTATTGGCAAAAATCTTTCGATTTATACCACAAGTCATTTACGTGTCGTATGAATATGCACGGTTTTATAATCCGAGTAACGTGTTAGTAAACGTTGAAGTATCATGACTTTTTATTTTATTTCCATTTATTTGATTAATTAACTATTTGGTCACGTAATGTTTTTGTTAACTTAAATAATCGACGCGGTAAATAACGATGTAACTCGAATGGAGAATTAATTTGGTTAGATAAGGATCTCTTTAGGCACGGTACTTAAAAAATAGCTGTGTCACTATAGCCATTCTGTTTAGCTACTGCATTTAAAATTCTATCGGTGCCCTACGAATCATTTATTTCAGTATTAATGAGTGAGTAATCATTCATTAGCTACGCTATTCTTTTCTCGACTGATGACATGCCAAACGGTGATTAAATTTTTTTATAAAATCACTACTGATACTGCTAACATGCATGTAACATGACATAATCTGTTTAACACTTTTCGATTCGATTTATTTATTTTGAATTATAATCCTGTGCAATAAATATGGGGAATAATTTTAATGAATTGAATAGCAACATTTTGCAATGTTGTAAACTGTAAAAAAATTGTACTCTTTATGAAAATGCAACTCATAATATAAAGTTTTTTAGTTTTGTTACATTTTTTTTTAAAAAGATATCAATTTTATGTAGAACATTGAAATCCGTTATCAGAAATATATTTTGAGGCCTATTTTTTTGATAAATTAATTAATTAAAAACTTTGTCAACATGTGTAAAGACTCGAATTAAGTTACGAATGTCTTATGACAGCAAAAAACCGATTTGACAATGAAGCAAATTGATTGGATAATTCCGATTTTCGCGTTAACAGCAATCCACTTTGTAATAAATAAGTGAGAACATATTAAAATAAATTAGTTGAAGCGATTCTGATATTTTACGTCGACGTTGACATTTGTGAGATGGCAAATATAATTATATGCTTGAAATTTCTTCAATTTGATTCATTTACAATTATACCACTTGATTGATTATGAATGAATGATCATTTATTGACTGCGCTATTTACGTAGTAAAATCTTTAATTAGTATAGGATTTATGGGCCAGTGACACTTGTAATATTTTTTGTTTGTTTAACCCGTTAGTACCATGTGTCTCTTGCAATAAGACGCAGATGCATTTCTTGCATCCTTTTTTGATTGGTGCATTATGTTTTAATTCCAATGCCACACTAAATATTTCAGATTTGACGACGTTTAGTGGATATCAACTCTGAAACGAAAAATAATTTTGTCAATAATTATTTAACGTCCAACACATTTAATGAATTACGTTACTTTTTCAGATACAACCGCAATTATATTGAATACAGAAATTTCTTATTATGTGGGAAAAACAGTCGGAAAAGGGTAATTCTCCCCTATATCATTTATATTATTATTATAGCTTTTCATCCAAACGTTTTGTACACCAATGTAAATTTTTAATTCGTGAGACTTTATTAGTATTTCATAAAAAATTAACAACTTGAAAAGTAAAATGGACATATTGTGACACACTGTGACTTATTTGAAAACATTTAAGTATTTTTTTAACAATTATAGGTTTGAGACATTAATTACGTCTATAAATATATGATAAATTTAGTTTTTCTTGAAATATGAGTTAATTTTTGTATTAAATTTAATCAAAACAGCAAATTCAAAACTGTTTATAAAAGTACTTTTTTTCAATATAAATTTCGAATTTGTGTAAAAATGAAGAAACGGTTAGATTTGCATTGTGAATGAAAACGCATAACCCACATTAATGCCATCACTACAAATTTATCAAATAATGGCTGTGATATGTCTTTTTGCGCTTCTTTTATAGTGTGTCACCGATCGATTTGAGAATGCACAATGTGCTGGAAAACAGTGAATGATTCGGTGGTTGGAAAAAATAAGCTTATTTGAATTTGGGCTGAATGTTACAATAAAGAAGGATGAGTGCTCGAGTCTTCATGCTTGGCTTCAGATGTGTCGGCTCGATCGCACAGGAAAACAAAATAGGGGAGAAAAAGTTTCACGTTTGTACTTCCGGAACGCCGTTGAGCTGGACAGACTGTCCAAGAGACTGACTGTGTCCGTATACAAGCAACCCTGTCATTATTTCTTGCAGATGCCACATATTTCTACGGTTCCGCTAGACGACTACCTCATAACTAGAAACCTCAATAAGGCGGGAATTGTTGAAGTCCGAATGCAACCTGTCGTCCTACTAAACCGATACATGTGTTACATTTAGACGTCTATTAAACAGCCCAAAAGGTCCATTCTAGCAAACCATCAGACGAACTTGCATGGTTAATACAATTATTTATACTCGAATTTGCATAAATTATGCACTGTACAAGTTTTCCATTTCTTTTACGAAACCTCAAGTAGAACATGACGTATTAGCCCAATTTTGTATTGCTTTTTTGAGTTTCATTTTATACCTTTTTAAATATATTTGCGTTGCGTATGTATGATAATTCTTTTAGTTGTAGTTTAACATTTAAAAAAGAAGCGTTTATGTGCACTTGAATATTCCATTAATTCTATTGATCTCTTTATAATACTTCTAAACAACATGTATTTTATGTATTTTTCATCTAATAAAATAATTTATTTTAACATTACAGAAAAATTCAAAAGAAAAAAATTTACGTTTTGTTTACCAAAACTATATACCTTTTTGAATTGAAAATTTCAGTTAAGCTGAAAACTTTGCGTCAAAAATTGTACCGTCCACTCATTTTCACTAAATAATTTAATTATCAATAAATTTCATTATTTATAAGTAAGAAAAATAATACTTTGCAAAAAATACAAAATTGGAAGAGAAAATTATTTAACTTTGTTAATACTAAATGAAATTATTGTAGGATGTACGTAGACAATAGGATTCACGATGTTTTGAATAATTCAACTTTTCTGGTTTCGATGTTATATAGTCATCTTATTATTATGTACTTGAAGCATGGTCTACCGGTTGTAACCGCGACACAAAAGGTTGGTAAAAATCACTCGAACAATAGACGTTGCCAACCGGACGGTTCAAGTCTTGCCAGGGATGTAAAACACAAGTAAAAGAAAAACTAGGATATAAGCTCGAGTGGGAGAGAACGCAAGATTTAGCACAATCTTTCGTTTCTAGGCATAAAAAATGCCACGCAATTCTACGTCATTCGATACGAAACCGACTTCACGTCACAGAATATCTGCACGTGCAATATCTAGCTATAGATATAATATTATATACTTGACTTTATTCTACGCGAAATGTCATTTGAAATTATAAACATTACGTAATTACTTAATCGGTAAAACATCTTTTAGTCTCAAGTAAAATTTTATATATGATCCATTTGAAACTATGCTTTCTATTATTTATTTATACTTAAATTACTATATTGATAAACCGGTGTTTATGTAAATTTTGAACAATCAAAATTGATTTACTTTGAAATGTTGTTTTAGATTATAAAATAAATTATTACTTTTTCTATTGGGCAAAACATTAATAAAATAAAACCAATTCACTTATTTATTATAAAGAACCTTATCTTAGTTTCAAAATGTAAAAAGTGAAATTTCTCACGAGACTTAATTTTACTTTTACATTTACGAGTAAGCCTATTCAGTGCTAACATCATATTCATATCCTTTGTCTCTAATTTAATCTATTGTCAACCCTAACTGATCTTATTCAACAGTCAATGTAACGATTATGTGGTACTGGTTACAATCAGGCGGGTTAACTGAGATGTTAAAATTGAATTAACGTGCATGTGAAGACAAATTTTTATCCAAAGATCTAAGGGAATCATTTCAAAATCCATCCATTGTTTAATGAACATTTTAAGAAAAAGATATATTTATAAATTCATTCCCATATGTAAAATAAATTTTATATTTGTAGTTTTTGTAACTTTCACTCTTTCAATGTTGTAAACTTATTTTTAAAGTAAATGTTACAATTATTTATCGATTTTTGATATAAAACACAATAAATAGTTAAATGGAGAAAAGATAATAACGATTGAGAATGATTATGAATTTTGTCGAATAATTAGTCGCACAATAAAATTTATTGAAAATGTTCATTTTGTGACAAGCCACGTTGAATATGTAATTTGACTTGCTTGACTGATTTATAGGCTGCTGTCAATTCAGACGGCGACAATTGCGACTCGAATTTTGTAGCCAACCCTTCTCGTCCACGCAGTATGCGTGGGGATTGATCCTTATTTAATGGATGGGTACAATAAGTTATAAGCTATTCTTTTGTGAAAAAACTGTGATCTTAAAAAGGCTTTTCTTCCTAAATTTGTAGGAGGTTAATGTGTGGAATAAGCAATCTGGGGTGAAGGATTCTATTCAAGTTCATCGAGTCGATAAGTAAAGTTGTCAGAAAGTTTCACATCATCTGCGCGTAGCTGCAAATTGAACAAATTTACAAAACTTGAATCAATGAAACGTTTCATGTAACTTTTACACTTTGTAAAACAAAAATTGTTTAAACAAATCTTGTAAATTCGTAAAGTATACTTCTGTTTGAGAGCCACTTTTTTGGCAAAAAATTTGTTAAACATTCGCAAAAGAATCGATTAAAAAGTTTGACGCTTAAAACATTTGGGAAATTCCGCGTTTCTTTGTGCACGCGTCAACCCCTGTATTGTAATGTTACATTGGAGTACGATGGAATGGTGCGTACCATGTGTGCAAGAACTTATTGTATTGAAACGACAACTGGTAATAGAAACCGCTCTTATTGTTAGAGTAGATGGGTGTTGTAGTAAAAAAAATAAGTAATGGACAACGGGGTGATTTGAGCCAAGGCGGGCGTTTTTTAGAAGAAACTATATTGATTTCACGCATTGAACTATTTGTAAGGGAAAAAAATTTTGTACTCTATTTAATCAATAGAGCTTAGTAACCACGAAACCACTTTTTGAATGTAAATTCAGTATCAAAAAGAAAAATTGATTGTAAAAGAATTTTGTTAACAAAATTAAATAAACAGTTGAGCAAAATTATAATTTTTCAAACGTCGATTAAATCTGATAATTTTAATTATTTTTATACAGCAAGGATTTATTATTTTCAATTTGATACTTTATGGTTAATTTAAAAAATATATATAACTAGTCTGTTAACATAATACCGAATAAAAAGGCACAAAAAAATGTTTTACTTAAAAACGCGCGGGATTTTACCTTTCTAATAAAATTTTGACTTGTATAGAACGCAACTGTAAACGTTAACTTGATGCCTGTCAAATATTCAATACTGACACGGAGGATTCAAAACTTTTACGGAGGGAATGCGACATATTTTTCAAACACAGACTTTTGTCTATGTTGAGAAACAAATGTGATTTGCCTTGATTCCTGAACGTATTATTAAACGTAATAGAAAGTTGTTCTCACGAAGATAAACCATAATTTCTAAAGTGCAATCATAAATTTTAACCCTAAGATATCGCTTTCAGAATGATTAGATGTCACAAACGTTTATCGCTTACGATGAATAATAACAATATTAGCCAAAAAACTTTTTGATTGCAGCGTGGAATTAAAAATTAAACTTGAAAAAGAAGTTGCTCTGAGGTCGATTGCATGCATTATGAAAATGAAATTGAAAACTCACTGTGACATAACTAATATGAATTCACAATAGTCGTAATAACTTTTACTACGATCATCATCGCAGTTCATCTACATTATAGTTACTGCAGTTTATCGTATCTATTTTTGATTAGATCGACTTTATTTTTCTTTATCAGAAAACAATGCGCAAGGTGCATCGGAACATGGATATTTTACAGTTAATATATATGTACACATTTTGAGATATTAATTGGTTAACAGAAAAGGGTCTGTACTTTTATTAATTGCAAGATTTTACAATAAAATATATTCATGAAATGTTGCTCTATGAAATCAATAATAAAATAGTACATTTCGTTGTTAGGAGGAAAAAGTAAATTGTTCACTCGTGAGTTTGTTGCACGAGGCGTAGCCGAGTGTAATACAAACTTACGAGTGAGCAATTACTTTTCCTTCCCAGCAGGGAACTATATTTTTCTCGCGCGTACCAAGAAAAAAATTATTTTTACATTTTTAACTTAGTTTTAGTGAACCAAATTTTAGATTCAGTAATTGTAAATTTGGTTTTTTTAATGCTTAATATATAAGTCGTATAAATAATTACAACATTAATTTACTAAAGTCTAAAAATGTGTATTGTTATTTTTTATGAAACACAGGTTCAATTGTTTCAACTTATATTTTAATTAGTAAATACGAAATATATGTGCATTAAGAAATTGACTTTCGCACAAATTTTTTGCAAAAAATTGAATTCGCAAAACTCCCGAAAAATTCTTATTAATTGTTCTTAATTTGCAGTTCATACGAATTGAATAGCTCGAGTACGCTCAGATGCTCGACAGCAGCGCGCCTATAACCTCTAAAATTTCATAACGAAACTCGTAAATTGCACGTTATATCTTTCAGAAGTACAAGTTATAAGTTATATCTACATTTTTGTAGCCGGGCATTGCGAAATATATAGTAAATTTTATAACAAATCTCCCGATGTAATTGTAATGATAGCATTCTTTTAATTAATGATCAAGTTTTACTAATTAACAGAAGCGCAAAATTCGATCATTAATTTATCTCTAATGATCAAACCATTGTTATAATAACAAAAATTTATTGTAATTTGATATAAAATTGCAATACCTGATTCAGAACAAATGATGATAATGAAAATAACGCCGGAATTTACCTGAAACAAAATAATTCATATTATATTAGTAAATATTGTAACTACACAAGTCTATACTGAATGAATCAATTTACAGATAGAAAATTTAATGTATATAAACTTTACAATTATAATACAGTTATAATAATTATAATACGTATAAAAATGTTTATTATTAAAAACAAATCTGATATTAAATTATAAAAATCAAGACTGATAAATCTTAAATTTTGACGAAATTTATTATCAGAGAAAAGGGGTAGAATTGTCCTCACAAATAAAAACATCACACTCAAATCGCAACAAGTTTTACTTTAGTACCAACTTTAAACTCGTTTTTTCCGCGTTGCATAACATATTGTAACACTGAAGTGGGAATATGTCTAGAATCAGTGTTTATATACATTTTTGAGATATTGTTCCTATAAATTCGATAAATATGCTATATTTGTGTCCGCGTTAGGTATTCAGTTCGATTCATGCACTTATTAAAATAATTTAATTTTATATCTTTATATCTGATATGCTACAAGTCAAATTCGAAAATTTAGTCATTATGGAAGAATTACCGACCATCAAACTTCAATACCGACTGAAATAGTGTAACTCCTCTTGGCGAAATATTGTTCTGAATTCGGCTTGGACGATTTCACATACGGCTGAATATAAGTTTAATAAAACTTGTTTTACAGTGAGGGAAAGTAAGAGAATTTTTAAGTTGTGTACGCGCGATCAAACAAAGGTGTTAGAAGACCCTGAATAATCAGGCCTCATAACAAGTTAAATTATGCTTTTTTCGCACCGACAATACAAAATATCGTTCACAACGATACGAAAACGTTGATCACTTCCACCTATGCACGTGTCTTCAGTTAGTAATATGAAATACAAATAATCAATAAATTGATTAAAACAAAAGAAAAGTCAAATTGACTTAAAAAATGTAGGCAATAGTTGCAAAATAGAACAATTATAGGACAACTGCACTAATCGACATTCGTCCAATTTTTAATCAAAAATCTTTATCTATTTATAATTTAGATTTCTTTATAAATGGAAATAATGTTCGTTGATAATATCAACGCTTCTATTATCTTCGTAAAGGTAGAGCTGGAGTGGCTCTCCTTGGAGCTCGAGTAGCGCCCCGCCTACCGTCTCGTTGTTCCTTGGACCCTATGCATTTTATATTTCTCTTCCTCTAAAACTGTAAGGCCACAGCCCTTCAAATTATTCTCACTAACGGAAATGTGTAATTCAATTCGTCACTACTTTTTGTGAGTAATATCAAATTGCTTCTATTTATGATGAAAACAAATAATACTTTTATATGAATGTTGTTCGCGAAAAAATTATTGTTGTTATTCGTGTTTTATACGGCTAACGTGAAATTGTCTGTCGCTTAACGTGCCGCAATCAAGTTAATCAATTTTATGATTCGTTTTAAGTAACAGTGAAGCTAAATAAATGTATTTGAATTTACAACACACTTTTATGCGATTTCTTTCGAAAAGAAAGAATTTGTAAAAAATAATTTTTCAAAAAAGAGTACAAAATTGATAATATTTTTGAAAAGTTATTGCTTTTAAGAAACCTTTTTAATTCGAGTGTTCAGTTTTTGTTATAGTCATAAAAAGCGGTTTGGTAGTATGAAATTTGCAGAATTTTCGTTTTACAAAATGTAATCCTCGATTTTGATTACACTTTTTGTAAAAGTATGAATTAAAAAATCCGATTCCGACCCAATATTCCTGGAATTAATCGACGCTGTAATTATTTAATATTTTTTTAGTATCGCAATGCAACACGAGAATAACGTTTTAGTATCGTAATAACATGATCAATGGAGAATTCTTATTATCATTGAATGCAGAAACAAATTGAGACATCTTTTCATGATCTTGACTACCAACCACCTTTTTTTTCTGACATCTTTGTCTGTAGAAACACTTGACGTACGACTTTTCTACGATGACAACTAGTACAAACGTATCCTGAATACGCAATGAACTGGAATCCAGAATAACCCAACCTTTTTTTTCGATACTTTTTCCAGCAGGACACTTTAATGAATACAAATAAATATCCGAATCGCATCTACACTTCTTTTACCAATTCAACCGGGCCTGTAAATTAAATAGTCCGGCGGTGAAAAAATTGATGTATATTTAATTTTAACCGACAGTCGTGATTTCGGTTTAATCAGATTAACTAATTTTTCACATCAAATACGAGATCAAATGATTAAGAACTGCGCG